>JAPYZN010003653.1:0-17383 GCA_030522865.1 Psyttalia lounsburyi | reverse complement strand
TTTTTTCACCTCTTTTTTGCTAATTTTACGATTTTCAGAAAAACTGTAAAAACGGCTCGAAAAATCAGTTTAAAAATTTGGAAATACCCTATATCGATGAGAAATGAGCTCAGCTTTCGAATGGAACAAACCCCGAGGCGATCGGATGAATAATTTTTGAGATATCGTCAAAAGAGTGCTGATTTTGGTAAAAATCGGAAAAATGGAAAGGGGGGGGCCTTTGATATTTCGGCATAAAAAAAAAAAATTAAAAAAAATAGAAATATAAAATAAAGAAATACATCTGAATGGACACCCGAGGAATGTGCACACGCGCGCGGACGGCACATCCAATTCTAGTTACTACAAAAATTATGCAATGACTTGATTAATTATTTTTATTCTTGTCAATGTGAATTCAGTTTACCTAGTTTTTATTGGATTGAGACTTCCTAATAATTCAAGGAAAATAATGAGAACTTCCGGGGGGTAAAAAATTGACACCAAATACATTTAACAGATGCAGAAGCCGATAGACCCCAGCAGTATGCCTTTTTCGGTTAAACTATTCGTGTTCGTGATAAGTTTCCGAGTTATACCGAGCAGTAATCGCACCATAGGCATCTATCGTAACATTGTACAGAGCATGATGAACGGTCTCGTGAGCCGCCTCGGCCCGTCCGACCTACAACACCCCTTTCTACCCATCGCGCCCTTTCCTACTACCCATTCGACTCTGTTCGGGCTCATACCTTCGATTTCAAGGCAACTTGTTGCACGACCTTCCGCCTTGCGATAATCGTCCCCCTCTACTTCCTAGTCAAGTAAGATGAATTTTATTGCACTCGCGGAGTGTTTCATCCGAGTGTCTGCCGGCGGTGAGTAACTGCTGAATTTATTTGGAGAACCGGAGGAAATAAAAACGCGACTGCAATTTTTTTTATAAATCCGTCTCAATATTCAGGAGTCAAAAAATTGTAATTTTAAAGTTTGCTCTGTCGAAGGTAATTTTCACCTAAAAAAATTCACGCGGGAAAGTGTTTAAATTTTCTGCTTCGAGGTGAGCTCCCCCTTTACCTCATTACATTCCTCCCTGCAACAACTGCTAACAACTCTCCCCCAGAAAGGCAAAAAAAAATATTTAAAAAATCGGAGAAAATCTCATGAGCGAGTATAGGTCATCAGGTGACACGCAAATTAAAAACTCATGTGTATAGCCAGGGTAATAAGCGCTATATCGACGTTCCCAGTGCTTGTAATGTGCATTACCAGGAGTGGAGGGCCGTACAAGGGAAAAAAAAAAAATAAGGAGCACTCGGCAATGTGCGACATGAATACCAGTGTAAGCTCAGCGACTTACGTGTCCCGAGCTCCTGCAAGTGCTCATTGCAATATATTTAAGGTAGCGGAAGAGAGAGAACGAGAGAGGGAGAGGGTTTGCGTCAATTATCCCGCACGGTAAAATGGTAATTCGTGGTCACTTCTCGTGTGCGTGATAAAATTATTAACGTAAATACTACAGTGCATGCTTGGTAGATCGGTTTCGATTAGTATTTTACCGTGTGCCTGATACTTGAACGATATCGGGTTGTTATTTGTGGATTTTACGAATATTTTTCGCGCACTTCAATCGATTCCGGGAGAACGGATGGCCAATTATTCACGAGATCAATTTAAAAATGTCAATTTTTAATTTATTATTTTTTCAATTATTTCTTTTTATATGGAAAATTTTTTTCTCTTGTGTGGGTAATGTATACTTGACGACATATTCTCATACATTTCGATCGTGTAAAAGTGTAAAAGTCCTTCGTCTCATTCTCTAATGAGAATTCATTTGCATGTGCGTTTCACAAGTCGTCACGTCATTCTTGAATTCTTAGACTTTTGCATACAGAAATGGCAATTTTTCCCCCACATGAATTTTTCTACTTCTCCCCATTACACATGTCACATCCATTAATTCAGACGATTATTCCTGAAAATCAGTCTTCCATCTTGATGATTTTCAGGCGAGCATGTGTGAGATTATATCGGTGCTTTTAATTTTTTTAAATTACAAAAAAAAATTTTTTTTAAAACCCAATTAGATGGGGACAGCCCTGAGATTTCTCCAACTCAGTTAATCCACTGGTTAGAGGCCGGGGGGAGATGTCCATATGGCCAATAGGTGGCTCGATTCGATAAAGAAAATCTCCATAATCGAGCTATGAAAATACTCCCATGTGTCGGTATCACCAGCGGCATAAGGGATGACGGTGGGAAAGTGAAGATCCGAGGGGGGCAAGAGTTGTACATTCAAACCAATACGGGAAATACTGCTGTATAATTTACCCCCCATACGTGTGTATCGAAGAAAAAAAAATTTTCAATGTGAAGAATTTTTGTTTAAAAGCTTTCCAAATTTTTCTGTCCAAATTTTAAGTCTCAAAATACCACCAAAAAAAATTGAAGACAATCCCACTCATTCAATTCACCTAAATCATCACCCCCCAGTCTTTAAATAATTAATGATGACTTCTCGCCGAATGATAAATTGTAGAGACTGAAAGATGCGATTATAGTTCACTCATCAAATAATCCGCAAAATGAAATCCCACCCGAGATTGTAATCCAGTCGATGAATATTCTCATAGCTCGAATCACAAGTGAGACAACCTGTGGCCATAATCTTGGCAGTAGTGTCCGTGGGACAGAGACATCTCGAAAAATATATACATGATCGGGTATCTAACCCTCGTGTAAACCAATTTGCACGCCATGAAGCCCCTCAATGACGATGCGACGGTACACAGATATTTCCCATAGGAATTGTATCGAGGGTGGGAGGCGGGGGGGTTTTTTTTTTTCGGGTGGAGAAGAGCCGATGGGGCTCTCACCCTATCGCACGGTAGTTCCTTGTATGTTGGTACAAAGCGTAACGGCACACGTTCCCACAGGAACGCACGAGACTCTATGGGAACCCTATGTTTAAAAAAAGAAGGAGAAAAAAAAATTGAAATGAGTCTAGATCATTTTAAGGACAATGTGTGGGTGATGGGGTATGAGCTGTACATTTTGATTAAAAAAAAATACGCGGAGAGCCGCAGTTTCGTCATTAGCGAGTCCCAAGGGTTTGGCGGAGGGACTTTGAAGTTGTTCTTTGAAATGATTTTCAGTCTTCGGGATTATCCAACATTATTTAACAATTCAAAACTATGTCATAAAAAAACAATTTTCTTTCTTAGAGAATTCGCTTTTCAAAACTCTTAATAACTCTCAAAGGGCAGAGAAAAAAATTTCAGATTTTTATCTGATTTTAATTTGTTGAGATCGGATCGTTCGAGCGAGAGTTTTGATTTTAATATGACTAATTCAAGCGATATTACACTATATTCCACTCGATGTAATCCTCAATTATTATCGAATGCCCGGAATAACACGCATCGAAGAATATAATGGCCGCAAATGATTACAGAGGAAATGAAAAAAAAAATCCCCAAAGAGCGATAAACCGTTGTGTTTTCCCTTTTCGATCTAGAAAAATGATGGCGTTTGAATATATAATCGGTTATACCCACCACACACAACATCGGGCCCCCCGCAAGTGCGAGAAGTGTAAGCGCGAATAATTTAGTCCGCCCTCGCATGCAGATATTGCTTGTGCGAAGAAATAGCGTAGGTATAATGACAAACAATTACCCTCTAGTAATGATTAGCAATTAGACTATGAGGGATATGAAAAAATCGCCCCTGCAGCCACGAATCCCAGTGCGAAGAAAAAATATTGAGTGAGCAAGGGGGAAGAAGTGGGTGGGGGGTTGTCATTTTACTCCGAGTAGAAGTGTTACTTAAGTGGTGGGTTTAAGTGTTATGTGGGCCAACGATTACACCAGTGGATTTATTCTCTGTAATTGATACGGCCTAGGATCTTTTATCTCAAATTGCTAAGTGTGAATGGCGATTAGAGATTGGATACTGAAGAAAATTTTCCCATTTTCGCCATCATTACGGGTTATTACAGCAAAAAAAAACGTGTATTTTTTTACGTCCAATGAGACAAAAATACATGTGAAGTAAATTACTATTTTCTCGCGAAATGAATTCATTTTTCGAAGAACATTTTTTGCCTCTTGAAGAAGATTTAATTAACCGATAACATTGTCGTTTTTATTTATGAAAAAAAAAAGTTTCGTTTCATGGAGACGAATCGATTAGCTGGGAATTAGCGATGAAATAAATAATTACAGCAATTCAATGAATTTTCTTAAATATCGAAAAATTAGAGAATTTTTATTGCCAGCAATCAAGTGGAAAAAGTCTGCGGCACGTGGGACACATCGGACGAGTGAGCATTCGTGCTTTTCAGTGCTGTTAAATCAACAGAGGAACATCAAAAGAAGGCGCAATTCTCGGGAGAGAGAGCAAGAGAGAGGGTGGAGATGGGGATGCCCTCTGTCGAGGGATAAGCACCGGAGAGTCCACTATTCCACGAGATTCTCGTGTGTTCGATGGATTGAGCAAACAGAGATCACGAGAGACACTTTCCACTGGGCCTTGCTCTTTTGTATTGAGCACCTTTCCACTCTGTCCAATTTTTTTAAACCTCCCACTTACTCAGTAAATTTTTATTACCATTCGTTCCCTCTAAAATAAATCAAGGAGTAAATTTATATATTTCTCTATTATTTTTTTTACGCTGCGTAAATTTTAATGACTCAGACTGCAGGCATTTTGTTTCCCACCCGCCGAAGAATTGATTCTCGCCAAAAAAAAAAACAAAACGAAAATTGCTCAGGGGATTGAGAAGATAAAGGGGCGATGAGATCCCGCTGGGTTTGCCGATGAGGTAGAACGAGTAAGTCACGTGTCGGACACGCGACCATTCGTCAATTTTACTGGGGCACAGAGCGAAAAAGTGCATTGTCCCGTCAAAACTTGTGCTATCCCACCGTATACTTTACGATTGTATGCCGTTCCCATGATATTGCCGTTAGTGTGTGTACACACTGGCGTTGTACGCACCGACTTGGCGGCGTTGCTTCACTTGGTTTCGTATCCCTTAACCTCTAGGCAAAGCCGTGAATTTAATGGTATCCGTGTATTTTTCGCTTGTGGCTCCCCGGAGATGAGTTTCAATCCCTGATTGCTGTTAGGCCTTTGTGATAATAGCCCGTGGACATTGGATTTTATGAATTAGAACGCTCGATGGGAGAAGTGGAAAGCTCACCCTTGGGATTATTTATTTTATTTTTTTTCCACTACTAGACACGATAAATCATTATTTTTCTCTCGCGTAATTACAATGAACTCATTTAAACCAAATTCGAACAATTGATTGGACAAGAAAATTTATTTGCCGACGTGAAAAGATTTAGGAAATAAAAGAAAAATAATTGAACCTCCACAGTCGAATGAAATTGCAATTTATAATTTAATTTGACTTGAATTTCCCTCTTTCGCAGGAAAAAAATCTATTTGCCGAGTGGTTTTAATTATTATCTGTTGCATTTAATTTTATTTTTACGCGTTAAGAAAATAATTCATTGGATATATAATTTTGCGATTACTCCATTCACTGATATACTAATGCAGAATATTTCTGAGTGCCCTCGAAGGGTAGATAAGGTGCGACAGTTAATGGTACCTGCCTGCGTTGCACTCATGACTCATCGTTTGAATTACATTTTTTTTTTGTTCGTTCAAGGGACGCCCGTACGCACCTTTCGCAATATTCGTCGACAAGGAGAGGGTTACAGTATCGATCAAATAGGGAACTCTTGTTTACCGGTAATAACCGCCACGAGCCGGGCCTGGAATCCCCTCACCCCAATGATAATCACGACTTGATAGTTCATAAGATAAAATAAAATTCGGATAAACAAAGAAATTAGTCGGGCATTCGGACGTGGATTACCGGGGGAATTGGAGCGTGAGACAATTGATGATTGACTGGACGTGTCGGTGACAGGTATCGACAGTTCCCTCTATTATTTCTCTGGATAAGAGACCACGGGGGGAGTGACGTTTCGCCTTAGACGCTTTTGAGATTACGGGGATATTACATTTTCTACTAAATTGCAGGGCTACTGACATCTCATTGTACCCTCGAACGAATCGTTTTCACTATTTTTTCCCCCATTTCTTACTTCAAATTTAATTTCAATATCCAATTAATTAATTTCAGTGAGCCATGATTTAATGAAAGCATTAATCCAACAAAAACTTTCAAAGTATTTTTTACTTAATCTAAATAAATGAATGGGGGAGACAAAAAGTGAAATTTCTCGAAAAAAGGACTAAGATGTAATGCATTTACTGGGAAAAATCTTGGGTGAGGATGGCGAGTTGATGCTTTACCTCGCAGCGTTTCCATAAACTAATTAATCTCACCCGTATATTAGCAACGCCATTCAGATAGACGAGAGAGACCGGGTGACATAACCCTTTAGCACTTCTGTACAGTTGAATACAGTAATTAAACGGGTATACCTCGAATTACGAATGCCGCCTCGAGTGGAGGATAACCCAGAGATTGTATATACCGTTAGATCGAGAGGATGGACTGGCTCTAATGCATTACGATGACAGAGACGCCAACTCTATGTATAGAAGTCAATTGAAACGCTGGAGGATGTGAGTTTGTGAGGGCTGTTGGGTGAGTGAGGGATGAGGGTAAATCAGCGCTTCGTAAACGGGTAATAGGGTTAACCCCGGAGCTACCTCTGTTCTCATCTGGGGATAAATGAATTATCGGAAGTAACTGGTGAATGCCCAAAGTCGACATTTGATAAATAAATGTAAAAAATTGTCTCAACTTTCGAAAAATTTTTTTTTTGTGAGCATAAAATTGTTAATTAGTCATTGCTTTTAGCTGAGACAATATTTTAAATAATTAAATATTGAATGAAATCAATTTTACTGAAAGAAATCCTTTCATTTCGATTTTTCGGCGGATGAAAAGAAACGAAAAATTGGAAAATCACTAGTTCTGTATAGTCCTCATTATTTCTCACTTGTAGTACAAATTCAGTTCAACCCGAGGTACAATAGCTAATGAGCGCCTGCCGCTGACAGAAGTAAACTTCATTTCTGTTAAATTTTAATGGCTAAATCGTCTTACAATATTTTCCTATCAGCCCTTCGTCTACAGACTCTCGTGTTTGACAGATGTATCTTTCATTTGACTTCTCGTTAAATCATCGTTGCAATATTTACGAAATACGCGTCAATAATTCAGATGAGTATTACTCAGAAATTACCAATTGACAATTATCCCCCATTTACAACAAATAATTAACTGAATTTCCCTCGTAGAAAAACCGCAAACTAATCGATTTAAATCTCCCCCAGCGCCCAATAAAAATTTCGCTGTATGTGCAAATAATTCCTCAATAGCCGGCCACTTTGCGATCGATTGTCGCAAAATGCCGTTGAAAAAGTACTCCAACGTACAACAATATACGTTACATCCATCGCCACAGCCCCATATTGTTATTTTATATCTCCACTAATCGTCGAAAGATCGATAAACCCCTGCAGCTGTACATCCCATCGGTTGTAAACAAATAGGTAATTTTATTGTCTATAAAATAGACAAAAAATATTACAAATAAAAAAACTAAAGACACCAGATGTCAATTATTTTAGTTGAATTTTGTCGATTCCCCAGTCTACATTATTCCCCGAATATGTTGAATGGAATATGAACAATGTTTGTCGAACATGAAATTAGACAGTTGCACCTGTACTCCAATTACTCCCCCTGAGTACCTGTCGTGAGGAGGGGGGGTCATTTATTTATTTTTTTTTTCGAATTTTCGAGGGTTCCCTCGCGTGATGGGCCTTGAAAATAGGGGGGAGTGGGTGAATCACCCAATCAACCGTCGCGTCGCGTCCCCGCCGTTAAAATACAGTGGAGAGAGCAATTAGAGACAGCTATAACTCTCCCACGGGCATTTCGGAGTGAGAAAATAATACGCGCATCTGGGAGTGGAGGGGGAGAGACTATTTCGGTTATGGATTTCACCAATTGCAAACCGTTAATGCACGACTGGTCTATATTTTCCGAGAGTGTAAAGGGAAATTCTCGCCTCCTCCCCTTTCCTCCTGGCGGTTCGAGCCAATGAGTTGGGGGAGTTGTGGGATTACTTTTGGTATTTGTGGATTTCTGGGACAGCTGTTGCTGTGGAATTCAATTGACGGACTGACCTCTGATGACTGTATTTGTATTACAATGTTATTTAACGAATGAATTTTTTCCGGATTTTTTTTTTCCTTCCGCGAGAATTGGAGCTCGAGTGATTATTAACTATATAATATTTAACTCACTAAAATTCCCGAGTCATTTTTATTAATGGAATAATTAATAATAAATAATATGTTCGTTGACGGCGTTGAGGAGTTAATTGTCTCAAGAGCTCATGACTCACTCGCTTGAAGTTAAAAAAAAATATACTCAGGGAGTGTTGGATCCCATATTTGAGTCATGATATTCGAAACCACGTGAGGATACGCGTTTTACACTGGCGCCCAATGCTAGTGTGTCACGCGAGTCGAGTACGGGGCTATGGGTAATGCATATGCGGCAAGCGACAGTCTGACGCGACTCACTCGACTCTACTGCGTACCCCCAAATCTGTAGGAATTGATTCACCCATGTGTCACATGAGAAATGAAAATAGAGAGAAAAAAGAAAATTGATATTGGTTACGAACGATGACAGCGAAATTCCATACGAACCGATAAAGACGACTTATTTTGCCACGGGGACATTTCTAAGAACCTAATGAAAGACTATGGAAGTACTATTAGAATATAGTACATACTATTCATAAAACAGAAAAAAAATTAAAATTCAATAGAGAAAAAAAATCCTTGAGTTAACTTTAAATTTGCAGTTTTCACTATTTTTTTTCAATTATCAATTAAAAAAAAATTATACGCAAATTAATAATTGCACCAATGGCCCCAGCGAGGATATGCAATGATCTGAAACTATTCCCCAAGTACAATACACTCGGTCCGCATTTCCGTTGCGTGTGGAGCCCACGCAATTCACCCGATACGGGAGAGAGTTGGCCGGCGTCGGACGCCGCGTGTGAGTCAGTTTGACGACGCTGGCGTCTAGACACCTCAGCGTCTCCCCATAGTATATATATATATATATATAATTCTATAATTTTTCCCCCTCTCGACATTACCCCAGACACTTGGAAAGTCGCATTACACGAATACAGAGTCACCATTGACTCCGATGACTACCTCACTTCGGAAATATGACATTTTCCGTTTGTGGTCAGGGGTTGAGACTCCCACGACACGACATGCCCAAGTTTTCCAATTATTATCCCCTCGGGGGGGGGAGGGGCGTCGGGCAATAGAAGATTCAGTTGAGCGTTCGCAAAGTGAAGATTTTAAATTTTAAAGTAAAAAATTGTATGAATTTGTAAAAATAAAATGAAATAAAAATTATCTACCGTTCGAGATTTCTTTAGAGTTAAACAATAGCCTTAGATCAATTTTCCCTGCTCTGAATCGTAACGGAATTCAATACCAAACTGTTCGCAAAATGTTTTTGATTTTTGTAATTTTTTCGAGTTGATTTCGTATCGACTGCCGAACATTTGTTACATCTCTAGTAATTTCAATTGCAGAGTTGAAAAACGGTATTTTAAGAGGGCAATTTCACGAGCCCTTGGCCGCTACTGTGATTTTCATCCCCTTGCGCGTAACTAAAGGGCGCTAACTACCCTTATATCTGCTTGGGGGAGAGTGGGAGACCAGTGGCTTCATCCCTAAACGCATCTCGAGTGCTTCAACGAGTTCATGAATAACTTGGAATATCGCACCCCATGTCGACGATTTCTATTAGTATCAACCGCTACAACGTACATTTATCACCCGTTTACAACTGTTTGCGTCAATTTTTGTGGTGAGAGGAATTTTATAAACACCAATCCTTCAATAAATTGCTGTTAATTTATTTATCCGATTTTTCTACTTTCTCTTCCTCACAGATGTAATGGTGGTAATCAAATGGTCGATGGGGACGATTATCTAATTTATAATACCTTTGATAATAATAATTACAACAATAGAAGTATTTAGGAAAAAAAATTGCGTCAAATTTCTATCGAAAATACATGAGACCATTAATTCTCACAATATTCAATTTATTTGACTCAATATTCATCATCTGCATGATTTCAAATTGACTTCGAAGCCTCAGGAGAAAGCAACAGTGTAGAAAATCCATCGACACAGGGACAAATTCATTGTGCAAAGGAGGTGGGGGGGTTGGTACAATGAATTTGCATGGAAAGTGCCTCTTAAACATTTTTCCCAGCGCCCTCAACCGAGCCATAACCGCCCGCCAAACATATTATATGATGTGTCGGGTAACATCGTGCAAGTCCAACGCAGATTGTGAAGTAAACTCCCAACAAATTGAATATTGAAATCGCTCTATATACCCCCGTAGTTCCATCATCCAGTCGATTTCCCAGGGAAAAAAAAAAACGAAGAGAGAAAAAAAAACACACGAGACCGGTCGTTTTAGTTTTTTGACCAGCGCAAAATTGTCGATTTGTTTCGCAAAGTTGAAACTTACAGGGGATATAATTTTATATCAATTATAAGTTTCGCCAAGTTCACTGGCACTCTGTAATTGTCGTTATTATCATTGTTATGTACTGAGGAAAAAGAAAGGAGGAGAGAACGCTCACTGGTAGAATAAAAAATTATCTTTCATGGACAATGTGTCACCGGTAAATTACACATTTTTCCAGCAGTGTAAAGACGATAATTGCTCGATGTATTTAAATTCCCCAAGTGTAAGCATATTCAGAAAATGAAAACTAGTCGAACGAAAATTCAGACAACGTTTTTTAACAGTTTTTTTGTTAATGAGAAGTGAGAAGTATTTAAATTGTTATATAACTAGTGACAGTAAGCGTGATTGAATTGAATTGGCCATATGACAAAGGCCAGTCGTGCCCCTCCGTACGCGACGTCGTATCGATCAAATTGCAACTTTATTGTGCAATTATCCCATGATGTGGATTAACTCGATTTTTTTTTACACGATTAAACTACAATTACAACATTCAATAGTCAATCGTCGATATAAGGAGAATTTTTTAAATAAAAAAAAACTTATTTCAAACTACGAATCGTCGCATTCAATTACATCGATCGCCCCTGTCCAGGTGATATTATCGCCAGGTGTTTCGCTGTCTCCTCCAATGCACGAAATCTGATTTTTTTATCGGGTATAGAAATAAAATGAAATTGTTGCCTCCGAACGAAAGATTACGTGGTAAAATTATTCAATTTTTCTTCCCCCCCTCCACTCAATTGTCTATTTTTATCAGCAAAAGGGGGAGGGATGGGGGACGCCGCCGGACCCTTTGGGCATTAGCCATATGGCATTCCAGGCTATGATTTATATAGGATTCCCTCGCCCGCCCATGCAACCATAGGATTTCATTAATTACCGTAACACACCCTCATCCCCTCCACCCCCCAGTGGCTCGACTAAACGATCATCTTGGTAAATTCTATCTCAATGTTTTATTTTTAATAGCTTCATCAGAATGTTTCATTGTTCACAGAATCAAATCAGTCATTGTAAAAGTTTTATTTACCCCTGTAAATCAGAGGAAAACCAAGTTTCGCTTGCAATTTCATTGATTTCAAAAAGTTGAAGACTTTTTTTTTCCGCTTTGTTTCAACTTACCGGCAACACTGGAGTATTGTTTTTAAAATAGAAAAAAAAAGTTCTGATTGTCTGAGAACTTCAGAGTTGAAGAAGATTGAGCTTTGAAAATAATTCTATTAGAGAGATGAAAAATTCAATAAACTCAATAATAGAAAAAAGAACAATTACTATTTTTATTTCCCCCAATACCCCCTTTTTAAATTAAACCAATTAATTAAAATAACTTGAATTGCCGGATGAAAACAGGTGGTCTTCGAGGAATCATCGACTTTTCCCCGGGTAAGTAAATAATAAATAGCTAAAAAAAGAATACAAAATTAATTCAGGTACCCAAGAATATCAGATGACTATGCGAATGGCTCCCCTGTGCGCAGGGGTCGAAGGTAAAAATCCCGGGGGGGAGGAGGAGGAGGAGGGCAGGGGGTAGCAAAAAGGTTTACTAATATGTAGACATACGCGTGCCGCATCCCTCGCAAGTATTTCCGCAGGCAGTATCAACCCCTGAATAGGTCTAAGACCTCTCTTCATTTCTGTCTCGCTCGTGCCCCCAAGCCCTCACCTGCCCCCATTACATCGCGTCCACGGGCCAGGTGATGAGTCACCCCAACGCCCAGTTCCCCTCTCTCCCTTCTATTTCCATCCTCAGGTATTGGTATTACGTAATTTAAACACGCACGCATTTTAACTCCACGGAGTGCGTCTCCCCGTGAATAATAGCATTTTTTTATTTTCTCCTGGCGTTTTGCATTGTCACTCTCATTTCAGTCATTTTGATTTTTATCGATGACTGTCTCGCGAGGGAGAAGGAGGAGGAGGAGGAGAGGGGAAGTTACGCCCAAAAAAATCACTCACCTGAATCAAATGAAAATCATTACTCGAATGTTCATTTTTTATCAACTTTTTTATCTCAAGAAATTATTTCTAAAAAGAAATTTATTTAAAAAGAAAAGAGAATTTATATGATTCGAATAAATAATTTTTTTGAGGGTTGTAGGTGAGCCCTGGTGAGGCAGAGTATCCCCGTTGTCGTGATTTATGACGCGAGGACGCGGGGGGTGAAGATATACCGTATGTCGAGTCTTGCGGAATTTTTTGAGATTGGGGGTTGGGGTTGAGGCTTGTAGTTTATTTGATTTATGTTTTTTTTTCAGATGAATTCATAGAGATTTGATTTACCGCGCGAAAATTGTGAATGGTTGCTTCTTGATTTTCTAACATATTTAAAATTAATTCAATTGATACATTTACTAAATTGCATCCACAAAATTCTCCATCAGCCCTTGAAATCAAATTTTTCGTCGCCGACGTGTGCACAAAATTTTCATTAAAAAAAAAGTTCATTCAGTGTCACGTGCCACGGACGACTGACCGGTCTCCCCTCACTCGTTCGACTCTAGTTTCCTCTTTGCAATCTTACGGTTTCTCAATGTAGCTCGCATTACTAGACATCGGTATTCATTCATGGGTGTCATGCATACGCATGCAGACACCCGTAGCCTACGGGGTGGGGATGACAGGGACGCCTCAGCCCCTGTTCCACGTCACCGGCGTCTTCCTGTCTGCTCGCTATGTGTGCACTTCTCTCGACTTTATTCTTCAACCTCTTGGGGCGGTAGAATGACGACACTGAAGGTGTATTTTTTGCCCACGCGCCTTCGCTTCCGCTTCGTCCATTGATACTTGGATTTTTTTTTTTTTCAGTTGAGGTCTCCCTCGGGGGACCTTTGATCGCAAGGAGGAGACGTTCACTCAATGGACAAGGGAATTACGGCATTCGGAATGGGCAATTATTGTTGTGAATGGGATTGTAAGGTGCGAGCGACAGGTCTTCGAGATTTTTTCCGCCTTTTACATGGAATTGATTATTATTATGAGACGCCAGCGAAAAGTAAACCCCATAAATCAATTAATTTATGGATTTTGTTTTCCATTGAATGAATAAAGTGAATTTGCAATAATAGGGATTTATTAAACTAGCTCAAATTAATTGAGAATGTTTTTCCAATTAAAACAATAAAAAATAACGACTTGATGAAAGAAAAACTCGATTACATATCCTTCAATTTTTTTTTTCGAGCGGAACAGACAACAGCCTCAACTGCAGCTTTTCAAACGCATCTGTCGGACACATATGAAGTCCATTGGACCTGGAGAGATTCAAATTTCTTTTAACCAAATATTTGGAGATGTCTAGAGGCCCTTGTTCACCGATTAAGTGGAAAGGGTTGGAAGAAGTATACGACAAAGCCAGCGAAACACATTTTTTTCCGGGAAATCATGAATGATCGATGATTTCATGTGGGGGAGGATGAGGAGGAAAGAAAATTTCAATTGATTTGTGGTTTTTGCCCCAACTTTTGCTTTACATTCAAACCCGGGGCTATAGGATGGGGCAGTGGACGCGTGTCGGAACGACAGTCACGAAGGTATTGGTGCCCTTGTGTGTTGAATAAAATGTGACAGCTGTGGACTCTCAGATTTTCAACAAAACCCCTTCACCCGATACTACACTCGCCAGTGAATTTCAACCCTCACGATTTTTATCAGCACAGTTTCTGACGCCTGAAGTAATGTTTGAATAATCCAAAATTCACAATAAATTGCCTTCCTCATTTCGAGATTTTTTTTCGAATGAAAAAAGAAAAACAAAAAAAAATTATACCGTCTCAAAACCGCCAACAAAAACAACCAGTTTAATTTCCCCTGCCCCTCCCTAACTAAAAATATGGGATTATTGCAGCAGAGAGGAAGGAATAAAAACCTATAGTCGCGATGATATATAAATCCGGCACGAGCCAACACTCGCAATAATTTGACACAGAGCCCGGACATGGCTCTCGGCAATCCGACAAATCAAGTTTCCATCCTCCGCTCTTATTGTTCCGAGTCACCCTCCATTCTTCCACACCCCTAATGCATTGGTACACACATGTCTATGCGCAGTGGCACGAAGAAGGGTCAAAAACAAGTACAGGAAGGAGAGGTGGATGCAGCTGGCCCATACTCTGTGTCACAAATTTTTTTCTTTTTTTTTTCCCCAAGTTAACAATGGACTTTTCCCATATCCCAGCAACAATGCCTGATTTCCCGTCATTGTTTGACATTTGTCGCATTTGGCGCACGCGACCTACACTATTCAGAATTTTTCACGTATGAATCTCTTAACATTCTCCGATCACCTGCTGAGGTAGTGATTAAGTTGATGGAGAATTTTGTATTCTTGAGAAGTCATGAGAATCTGATTAAATCAATGCAAATAACCATTTGAAGTGACCAACTATTTTAATAAAAATTAAATTAATTCGGAAAAATGTATAAAAATAAAGTCCTCGAAAGTTGCATGTCAAAGTCACCATATGACATAAAAAATTTATCTCGAAAAAAACAAATGATAATCAAACTCAGTCAAATAATCACCATATTCATGACTCTCTTAATTAACTACCCCACGTGTTACGAATGCTCATGTTACGTCATGCCTCTTAATATCATAAAACAAATAGAAATGCCCGTCATATGGTGGCCCGATATTTGCGTACAACATTAGCTAATCATCTAATCGCAATTACCGTGATGGAAGTACGTAGTCCTCCCTCGGTAGTAATAAATTTCAATTTGCAAGTCGTTGAAAAATTCCACAATGCTTGGGGAGAGATTGTTGGAATTTAATCGCACGAAATCCTGAAACTAGTGATTCGTGACACGCGATTGTTCTCTTTTTCTTCTACTATCGAACCTTTTGAGGAGAATTTTAAGCACTCAAGGCTGACGTCCCGGAAAAAAAATTGAAGAGTTGAATATTTTTTTATCACTTTCATTTAAATTTCTAGTGAATTAAACAATTGAAGAAAATTATTCCCTGAACTCCCTGAACTCCGAATTACGTGAATTTTTAATTACAATCTGCTGAATCTCCCAGAATTCAGCCGATTTTTCAAATAATATGTTTTAGTGACAAATTAAATAGTTGAAATAAATTTTCTCAATTAAAATCTGTGGATTGCCAAATATTATTTCCCAACCACACCTTCTCACTGAGATAATGATAATCCGTGTCACTATACCGCGATAAACATTCACTCCGCCATCTATTATGCATTTCCGCTCCCTAATAAAGTGTAGAAATCACGCGTGGGGTTTATTTTACGGGTGCACTACTTGATAAACCCCTCCCCTCCCCCAAGCAGAGGGAGACATCGACGATAGGGAGATATGTCAAAAGGCCACGCGTCCACCGTATGCATCTGCGACGGGATTTTTGGCCCAAGCGGGGAGTGTCGCCGGCATTCTTTACTCTGCAAATGGGGTGACATGTACGCGCCGCAAACAAAAGGACCAAATGTGTATGCTCAATGTCTCCATGTGGATTACAGTGTACAATAATGTCAGTCTTAAACGCAAAAGGGATCAAAGGAATTTTTTTAAATCAATGAACTTGTGTCCTTGTCGATAAACAATTAAGTGATTTATTTATTTTGAATGCCGTAATTATTTGAATCAAATAAAAATATATTAATGACGATTAAAAAAATTTCAAGATAAACAAAAAAAATGTTTTTCTTTTCAAATTGAAAAAGGATTTATCTCGAATTATTTAAAGAAATTGATTTATTTGATTGGAGTAAGTGACTTTGCCCGGTGCATCCACTCATTACCATCCGCAACTACTGTCCCTCCCAAAATGGCCACACACCAGTTGACTGAAATGGCCACTCAATTATCTCAGCCCAAGTCACCCAATGCACATAAAGAAAACACCTTCTTCCGGCGCGTGTTGGGTCTTGAATAACCAGAATCACCTTGCGCAACTCCTTTGTACAATTCCCCCCCTGCCTTAGCCACAGAGAGAGGGTCTTACCCCAGGGGGATTTTCTTAGTTGTATTGCCCCCCGTGTAGGCTACCATTGAGAGATGAAGGAGCGCCCTTGCAAGGTGCCTAAGGAGTCCCCAGTCGTGTTACGTGCACGTGAAAATCTTTTTGTGTCTCGTGGGGACTCCGATATTACACTGCAACCTGCACTTGTGCTCTTACATTTTTTTCTAGTTCATTGTCCCCCGATTTTTTCTCAAGACACTTGACCTTTCCCCCCGTCAAAAATTTCTCATTACTACTTTTAATTAAATCATTAACATTTTACAGTTCTAAAAATCGTCAGCAATATCTTCTCTCATGAACAAATGGATTACACAATTAATTCTTTAAGTTAATCAACGGTCTTTGTCATCAATCAATCCCCCCATGAATAATAAATTAAAAAGACAATAAAAAAACGGAATAAAAAATCGGATTCATCAATGTTCATTCACCGAGAGAGAGAGAATAAAAAAAAATCTCACTGTGAATCTCTCAGATAGTAAAACCACTTTTGATTGTTATTATTATTATTATCATTTCATAAGATATATTTTTCGCCAAGTCTCCCCTTAATCACATACTCCATTGCGAAAACTAGTCCCTCCCCCCTTTGAGTTTTGTTAGACGAGGTTTCCCCCCCCGGCTTTTTATCCGCGCATTGTCAAGACATGCAGCTGCCAACAATGTGTATACGACCCCCATGCGTGGCCCCCATAGAGAGGGACGTCATACCACCTGGCCGTGGGGGTACGATACAGATATAGAGTGGAGGAAAATTATTGGGAACCCTCGCACACCGGGCGCACACGCACAGAGGGAGGGAGGGGGTAGGGGGATGGGGTCACTCA
>JAPYZN010003646.1:0-11396 GCA_030522865.1 Psyttalia lounsburyi | reverse complement strand
CACGTGACGAACAATAGTTTTTGTCAGTGATGTTACACTCAGCGAGTGGTGAACTGTGCTTCTTTTCAATCACACGTGATTGAAAAGTTCTTTTCGATCACAAGTGATCGAAAAGGCACTTTTCGGCACGAGCTGAATGTAGCAGCAGTGACAAAAATACTATTTTAAATAGAATTGTACCCAACTTGGACTAGACGAAATGAAATACTCACTGCGGGTAATTAATTGTCTCTAGACAGACGGTTTTCGTGAAAAATGTGCAATCATTTTCGGTGGGTTGTCTTGCTTCTTTGACTTCCTGGGGTCTGCGGTAGGGTCGCTTTGGTGCACGGAGTGGTGCCTCCACTGTACAATATGCAATAATTAGTTTGACAGCTCAAGCATCAGTAATCACGAGACTTTGTCGTACCTGGGAAAACATTTCTTCGGTTGACACTGGGGGGTGGTCTCCTCGGAGAATTGGGCCGATAGAGGGGCCTTCTGCGTGTTCCTGGCCGCTGGAATCTCAGCTCTTGTGCCTTTATATGCGAATCATACAATTATATAAACGGATGTTTAATTGTTATTAATATATTCAATTTCAATCACGTTGCTTACGGGGATACTAAATTCCAGATTTAACTAAAAATTTAACTTCATTCACATTTCACAATATATTCCTCTCCATTTCCGTGTATTTCCATGGCTCATTTCACTTATTTTGCGGAATGATTGAACTACAATCTACAGTTTGCACTGATTCTTGCATTCAACTTTGAATTTTAAATGGCAAAATCTTGCAATTTCTTTGAAACTAACCGGTCAGACCATATAATAGTTCAACGATTATCTCAGGTAAAGAAAAACGAATGCATCGAGCTCTGGCCAACCGCGGCAGCCGGGCTACCGATGATCGGGGCCCGTTTCTCTGCCAAACATGCGCGGAACTTGATTAGAAACTCGGGATGATAATGTGGAGTCAGGCCTGGGCGCAAATTTCGATCTAACATTCGTCGCCAATTGTTGGTTGGGCTAAATTAAAAATCGCTAATTGCATAAATATCATATGAATGACTAAAGCATGAGTAATTCCAAACTGAGTCCCGAGCCTTAATTGAAAACAATTGAATAATGCCACAAACAAAAAAACACTTTTTACAAGTATTGAACTTTAATTATAAACTCATTACCTGCCCCTAAAATGTTGCCTTACACGAAGAAAAATGAAACGGTATTTTCTCGGAGACTCAGCCGGTCAACTAAAACGGATGCTTTCACTGCAAAAATTCGCAATTCTTACTGTATAGGCCGAAGTCTTTACAGAATTTCTCAGTCAAAACGGCAATTTGTGTCTGAAGGCGCACCCCTCGTCTGAATCTCCGGCAAAATATCCGTTTTCTTCGTTCCGTGTAACTGAGGCTCCCATCCACGACCTAACGATTACTAATCCGATGGTCTATCCATCCATGGTTTATCACGCAATTGTTGGAATTCTCACTTCTATACAATATATAAACTTTTATTATTCTCTTCATAGAAAGATGGAGTCGATTATATTATTCGATGGATAACTTGAATTTTTGTTTGATTTTCGATTGTAAATACCTATAATGATAATTATGATTATGATAACTAATTTGTGATGTTAGTTTTTCACTTCGATATGTCAAATAGCGAGAGATTCGTGACGTTAATGTTCAAGAGTCCACCTTGACTATTTCATTGTTACACTTATACCCTTAACATTTACCTTGATTTTACCCCTACCATTCCAAACCTAAAATGGTGCACGGAAAAATTAATTCTTGGTACAAGAATATTTTTTACTATCAGGGAAATCCTGAGCGACTCGGTTTCTCTTGTCCTTTAAGTATGCACGTTGTCGAGGGAAAGAAAACCTTATAACTTTTCTTCTCGGGACAATGAAAAATACTTGAGGAACAAACGAAAAAGATTGGCTCATGAATGATGTGATAGCAAAAAATATTCTTGAACCAAGAATTAATTTTTCAGCCAAAAGTACGTTTTTCTGTCAGTGTATATATTACATATAATTATTTCCATTCATATATTTTCGCAAAGGGCTTCGATCCTCACTATCCCAAGATGGCTCAATCTTCGACCGATCTTGGACACCCCAGCTTGGCGAACCCATACCTTTTTCTACATGAGATTTTCGACTCGATAATATAGTATATTATGCAACATGTGCGTAATGGTGATTTTGGCTCGTGGGAGGTTGTAACACCATACAATATTTTATGTCATTGTGCCCGTAATTCGCGATTTAACCGAGCGAAGCGAGGTTAGAATCGCGTGATTACGGGCACCTATGGCATAAAATAATGAAAATGATTGTGTGTGACTGATCGCGTAATGCAATATACACCAGCAACATCAAAAATGACTCAACTCCATTTTCTCTAGTCACGCGCTGATTGAGGTCTAGAACGGCTCTTCCTCCATTTCAATGCGTGCTGAGTGTGAAAATGCATTCAATGGGCATGGTTAAAATCGATTATGAGGGAAAATTCATAAATATAGACAATGTATGGGACGTGAACCCCGGGTAAGTCTCTCATCTGTTTGTTGTGATGGCGAAGGAAAGCAACGGCAGGTCATAATGACTTTCTAAGTTCAAAATAGTAATAGTAGTCTCATTGTGGTAGCCCAATAAGCAGGTGGACTTATAGACATGTTTCTCTCCGATTTTTCCTTCTCTCATGGATTTACCTCCGGCAATGTCTCGGCAATGTCCTCTTCGGTATCTGGTGTATCCTCGGTTATTATTTTGGCTAGCGACAAATTTGCAGGAAGGGCTAGCTCTCTGGTGGCATTTACACGGCTGATCTTCTCCGAAATGTCCATTCTCGATTCTATAGCTGCTTTATCAGTCGTTGGCAGTCCCTACAATTAATTAACAATCGAGTTAAGGACCGGAAAAAAAAACAAGTTGGGGTTTTTTTGAAGGGTCAAATAGACGTCTTCAATTCTCAGACAATTTGTTTCCTTGCACTGACAAAAATAAAGTCTTCAGCGGAGTAAATGTACTGTTACTAGTAAAATTCCCTACCACAAGTGAATGTGTGTAATTAGTTATATTGGAAATGTGTGGATTTTCTTGTGACAAGGAAATTGCTTGGCTCGAGAAATTTTTTTTCTGAGTGTGGAGTTTCACGTTGAAAGATTTGATATTTTATGTTTGAAACTTTCAGAGCGTAATTGAGCATTTTTGACGAGCTCACAGGGATCAAATGCGGATTGTCATATTTTAATTTAAAATTTGAAAATTTAAATTCGACTTTTATCAAAATTTTGTTCGAGTCTAAAAGTGAGACTTTCAAAACTCAACATAAACTGCAACAAGTCACAATTTCATTGCATATGCCTCAAATTAAAATATCATGTTTTCCTCTGCCATACAATGGTAAAAAAATCGTTGGTTACTTACCGTCGACGCAGCTCTCTGAATAAACTCCGTTCGATTCTTCAATAATCCATCGCTGATCTTTAACGATGCCGAGATTTTACTCGACATTTTTTCTCCATCATCGTAAGAATCCTCCTCGATATTCTCTCCTCCATCGTCTGCTCTCACTGTCGTCAACAAAATCAGGGCAGCCTACAAATAAAAACCAACATCATTGTGACAAATTACAATATTCATCCAAATTACAGACCAAACATTTAACGAGGTGAAATTCCCAGCTAGCTCTACAGAAAACGACTTTCATAGCAATGACATTTATTACCGAAAGTGAGAGCTATCTTTGAATATCGGATCATTCGCGTTGAATATCTTAACGGTCGAACGAAATAAAAATGGGAGAAAATGAAATGACGAAAAAAAAAGAATTTACAGGAGAGTAAAAGCTGGTTTGGAGTAAAAAATTTGGTCTCCTGCTCTCTACTATTCTCAGAAATGATTGCGAATCCTAATGTAAGGATGACCCACTGAATTCCACCAGTAGAATTTCACTGACTTTATTTAATTCCACGCTTCCCTGATTGCTTCCTTCAACAACTCATGAATACAATATTTTTTTTGCGAATTATTGTTCTCTCGCGTCTGCAAATTATCACCAAAACAAATTCAACTGGAGAATTAGCATTTGTGGAGGCCGATGTTTACGAGTAGTGGATTCGGGTGCTTACCGAAGTGGCGAAAAATATCAATAGAATCCTCATCTTATAGCATAAAGAATGGGGTAACGATCACAATTAATCACTCGCGATCACTCGGAAAAATAATTTTCTGTAACAAATAGCACGTGGAATAGCCGTGGCCGTGAATAGCACACGCACACGTCGACTCTCGGGCTCGGAATATCAGACGGCGTGCATCAGCAAGACTCTCTGGTACAAGTGAGGCTCACATTCACCTCCTCTTCGTCGCTCGTTAATTTTACGGTTACAGGTGTCCCGCGTATCTCTCTCTGTTTTTGTAGGTCAAAAATCGCTCGGGACCGATGATGAGGGAAGTGATGAGGATGGAGAGGGGAGAAAGGAGGCGATTGGAATGGTCATGATCGTCAAACTTATGGAATTAAAAAAAAGGGGGGAATGACAATCAAGAGTGCACGGAGAGAAAAGTTCGGAAGAAATTAACATTTCGTTTTACTCAGTAAAATTTAGTGACTACTAAATAAATGTTATTAAGATGTGTGCATAATTTTTTGTCGACTGCTTTATAAAAGTCGTTTAGTTTTCCGTGAAAAATTACCCAACTGCTCAGTAGAATTTATTTACTGCTTCCTAAGAATTATCTAGACGTGTGCATAATTTTTATTGAATTTTACATTTTAGTGGGTCATTTTTTCCCGAGTGTTATGGTAATTTTTACAGAAAAAAAATCCTCTCCGCGTGGGGTCATTTAGTTTCCGCGTAATCAATGCAGATAATGCAACAGGAAAAAAATTTAGTGCGAGTGATGAATTTTTAAATTTTTATTGTGAATTTATTCGCGTTAAACTTTGTTTTCCGTTGATTTATTATTTATGTCATTAGCGATACAGAAAAATTATGAAAATAATCGCCATTTCGCTGAATTAATTTTTTTCAGTTTATTTGACAAATAATGTAATGTTCGAAAGATGAGGGCAATTCAGTCATACAAGAAAATAACATGAACTGTTTTTTCTTCTCAGTGTAAATATTTTGCTCTTCAGTTCCATCAAGAAATTTCTTGGCTATAAAGGAAGACTTGTGCCTCAATGAAAGTCATCTGACGTGAAAAAAGTAGTCCAGAAGATGTCGGGGAAGGCATAAAAGGGCGTTAAGGCGTGGACGAGTGAAAAATAGGATAATGCAAAGACTTTATCTTAGTCATGACCGAGAAAGCAGGCTTTAGTCTCGGTTTAGCTCAAGGTATTCAGTAGTGGGAGGCAGATAAGTCGGTCGCACTTCACTCAACCAGAGGATATTCTTATTAGTTCATAAGAACATGAAGATTTAATAGTTCAAACAACTGGTTGTCATAGAAAATAAATCAACACCCGATTCCCCCGAGATTATTGCGAAATCATTGGATTTATCACAGGGAAAAATTTCCCTGACTAATAAAATATTTATAATAATACCGCAATCCCTCTTGGGAATTATCGAAGCAAGATCTCTGAAGCATAGGAAGTTGGAAAAAAAAACGAGAAAAACGGACATTTCGAAAGTTGTACGAACGCTCTTTGTATTTTACTCGGTCTCTCCTCCAATTTGTCTTGGATTTCTTTTGCTTTTTTTCTTCTTAATCATCATCTGCTCCGGGGAATCGACTGATCTCGAAAAATTCACGTCGAGCAGTAAAGAAGGGTGTTCAGTTTGAAGACAGTTTTATCGTTCCATTCTGTCTCTCCTCTCCTCCTTTAAATTTCCTTTTCTTTCGTTAACCGCGTCCCGAGGTAACATTCAACACGTGGAAACATTGCGGTAGGTAGAGATGGGCAGGTGGGGATGGAGTACAAGGCAAGAAGACACGCTGTCGTATAAACGACTCTACAACCAGCAAACAGAGTTTACTGATGCCAAGTATACTTTGGTTATACCACAGTGGAGAATGCAATGTGAAGCGAATGCAACCGATCGGCGTACAAGTATACCCCCTTTTTACTTGTGAGAGTCAGTGAGGGAGTTACGAGTAGCTCGGGAAGATAAGCGAGGACACGCTTCTGCGTGAACCCGACAGGGGACTTGGCCTAGGTGGAGAATGCAGTCGTGTGTTTAACAAAGGTGGAAATCTCGCTTTCTGTGTCTTTTGTACGTTGAGAAACATCGGCTTGATATACGTCTTATTTTCAGATTAAAATTTCAAATCATTTGGGAGAAAATCACACGGGAATTGAGAGGCGGAGGTCGCAATTTATAGGGGAGAGTGATAGGATACTCCCGGCTGTTTTGACCATTTGGTTTGGAAATTATTATAATGGGGGAAAACAATTTCTTCATATTGATAGTGCATTGTTAACAATTTTATGCTACGCAGAGAGAAATGTAGTCAAAAATATTCTTCTGTTTGGTAATCGTATCTAAATGGCGTTTTAACGGTTCGTCTACAGCATTTTTGGTGATCAGTAACCAAATTTTACTGAGCAATTGGCTAATTTTTCAAGAAAAAGTCGATAACTTTTATTAAGCAGTCAACGAAAAATATATAGTGCACACGTGCGAATAATTTTTATTGAGTAGTCAATCAATTTTTTTGGGTGGTCAGGTAATTTTGACCAAATACGTAGAGACTTTTTATTGAGTATAGTTAACAAATTTTACTGAACGGTATGATAATTTTCCCTCGACGGTCAAAACACAGCACGATTACTAAACTAAAGGGTAATTTCTACCGAACTTTTATTTCCATGCAGAATTTTCTTGAAATTTTAAAGGATGTTGTCCCTAAAAATGAACAGTTTTAGAGAAAAGTCCATGAAACTTCAGAATTTTCATAAAACCCCTAAAAATCCATAAAAATTGGACATTTGAGTGAAACCAATAAAATTCCACTTGCGTAATAAAAAATTTGAAATTTTCAAGAATGTAATTAATTATGCTGATTTAATATGTATTGTTAACAATGTTATACAACAGTTTTCCTGAAATTTTGAGGAATTTAAACTTTGAAAATTGTCAATTTTTAAATTTAAGTTAAAAGTTCACTCGTGGTAGTAAAAATTATCAATCTTTCAGGACTCAATTAATTACGGTAATTTAGTATTGATATCTACCGTGAAATTTCTGTTGACATTGTGAGAATTGTACCGTTAGCGAAGCCATCCTGGTCCCATGGAGAGAAAAATGATTGCTCGAAAATAAGGAGTATAATTGAAGAGAAGAGAGAGAGAAAGAGAGAGAGACTAACGGATTGGATTTTGAAACGGCTCAGGGGGATTCCGTTTGGGTATCGTTTTGACTTGATTAACGCCCATCCAATCGACTGGATAACTCATCCCTCAAATAGGATCACGCGATCCCATTTGCACGCGATAGCTGTATAATGTATATCGAGGCAATGTGAATTGGGTGAAGACACAATTTTAGACAATTCGATGATCAACGGGCGCTGAACAATACTTTTTTTTCTCTAATTCCGCAATTGTAGAAATAATGGGGATGAGGACAAACGTCTAGCGTGCGCGCAGTGAAAGCTGAGAACTGTTCTCTGATGTAGAGAAGTCTGACATACTTTAATGAACGGGCCATGTTTATGCAGCATCACCTGGACATTATCATGCGGTGGATTATTTTGGAGTGATAACAGGAGTTCAATCGACGAACAGCCAACTGGAAATTTTTCATTTAAATTTACTTTTTCAAACATTTTTTTTCTTTAACATATTTTAGTTTTTTTCGTCTTGGGGAAATAAAACAGAGGAATCCAGGGGACTTGAGTTTTTTAAGGATTTCTCGAAAACTAAAGGAGTCAGCTTTCTAAACTCAACGGCACTTGATTCCTGGGAAAAATTCTTGAAGATCTGGAAACTTGCGACCTTTCGAACCGATTGGAAGTATTTTTTCTAGGCCTCTATAGTCCGTAGTGCAATGATGAGATTAATCCAGAGGGGACCACAATTTTAAGGATTTTAAGGATAAGAATTTCTCGGAAACTGAAGGAGTTAACATTGTAAATCCAACGGCATTTGATTGCTGAGGACAATTCCCTAAATATCTGGAATTGCAAATATTTTTGCTGCCGAGCAAAAATTCAAATAATTAATTTAGGGCACTTTAGTTTTGTTAGACTTTATTGAGACGAAGGAGTCTCTCATTCTAAACTCAACAGCATTTGATTCCTGGGGAAATGTATTGCCTATTTGGAAATCAAGGGCATACGGAATCAGTCGTAATTAAGTTATTAATTCAGCGGTATCTTTAGTTTTTCGATAATTTCTCAAAAACTAAAGGCGTTTGCGATTGAAATTCTGTGGCATGCGATTCGTTGGGAAAATTTCCCAAATATCTGGATAGTTAGAACTCTGGAAACGAATGATAAGTATTTTTTATGCTCTTGAAAAACGGGAAGACGTGAAATTAACTTAATTCGCAAGTTGTTTTATTTGCTTCCGAATTTTTCAAAAACTAACGGAGCTAGCATTCTATCTTTCCAATAAAATTCATTCACTGGACTGCACGTGTCCCTTGGATACTCAAAGGACCCCTCCAATTTGTTCAACTGGCCGTATTTAATTGGCACACGTAGTAATACAAGGCGCTCTCAACCGTATACGAAGACACTGGATAACAAAACCAACGACAGAGTCAAAGGTGGGGGAGGGGAGGGGGCGAGGGGAGGCTTTAATTAATTTAATTAGCGCGGGCGTTCGAAGGCGAGAGATTGCAATCCAAATGCACTCACACATGTGACCCTCCGACCACTGGGCTCGATAGTGAACCTTGACGGTGGCTTTGGTGAATTATTTACTTGGTCGACAATTCTGATTCCACTCTCAGATAATGCAGATTCCTTCTTATTTCAATTCAGCCCTCCTCCATTCATGTTTAGGTAATTAATTGTACAATATCAGGCGAGGTGCTAAGTAAACACACATTTTACGCTCCATTGAATTTTCGTTTCACATTTTCTTTTTATGCGATACTATAACATTTCCTGACAGAGCATGCTCTTATGGTAATTGAGTTTGAGTGTAGTTTAATGTGCACTTGCGGAGAGATTCCGAGCCGATAGTCTTTCCATTTCTCAATTTTGACAGTCGTTGGTGCGGGTAATTAAGCTTTTTTTTTCTCACCCATTGCATGGGAAATTCCAGTAGAGTTTTATTGAACTATTTTGTTTGTAATTTTATTTTGTAAAAGGGGTCTGCCAATTGCGATTTACTACTCCATAAAAATTGATAGAAATCGGGGGAAATTGAGATTTAAATTTTAAAATTGATTATGCATTGAGGTGAGTCTGGAACTTTCCATCTTCCTATTGTCTTTAAAAATTTAGAACTTCATTAAACTGGAAAATCAAATCCAATGTCACATGAAGTTTCATTGTCGTCGAATAATGTAGGTAATTAACTTCGCAAGTCTTTTTTTCAATTTTTTTTATTGAACATGAGTTGAGAGTCGAATATCGCTGATTTAAAAAACAATTCGACATTTTAATTGTAGTTTGAAGGGAAAATTCGCTTATAATGAACTGACAAACGTGGAGTTCACTGATAATCCAATATCCAACTTGAATCGAAATAGAATAAATGAAATAAAACACATTTAATATCACACTACTGTGTTTGGTCGTTCCTAATGCAATATTGGAATTGGATTATCACTCCAAGACGCGTCGAAAGACTAGAATGATTAAGAATAATCTTAAGTTTATACAGTAATGCATATAAAATATATAAAACTTACATTCTACATCGAAAATAATGCAATTTTCAAAAGAAAAAAAAAACAATTACATTCTCGCGCATTTTTTTGATTTAACGTGAGAGCCAACAAATCATCGATACAATAGACATATCTATTTACAAGGTTCATGCACGAGAATGATTTGACGAGAATAATCTAACGATAATAAACGGAGGAGAATGGAAGGATGAGAAGACGCGGTTCAGGCGTCAGTAGAAATGATGGAGATGATTGAGGAATCGGACGAGTGATTAAAAACTTGTGACAATAGCCGAATCTAATGCATTCGCCACACAGTGAATCGCTTCCCTCATCATCTCTCTTTCTGATATTTTTTTTTGTACGTCGTCAGCCTCTTGAAATTTACTTACGGAGAAATTAAAGAAGGTCGTCTCGGGAAATGGCGCAAATATCACCTGATAAACCACTTAAAGATCTAATAAGCAAGGAAGAATACTAATAGCTGCAGGCAATCTTTCACACTTCACGAAGTAGAATTCACATTAAAAATTACCTCCAAAAATTTTCAATACCAAAAAACCATTTCAATCTTCTCCAAATTTCACTTTAAAAAATCGTTTACTTTGAGATTTAAAGGTCTAGAATCGAAATTTGTTTTTTTATTTTAAATAATGAATTTTGTCGTGAAGCTTTTGGCAAAATGTGATTCGATTATTGCAATTCAGGGGTAATTTTTTCGAGTTTCTCTTCGTCTGCAGACATCCAAAATTTAATGATTATAAATATTGAATTTTGATGATAAAAAAGACTCAGTCAGCGCATTCAGAGGCAAAACTTTCAAGATCTACGTAGTGTCCATTCATATTATCCTCGAGCAACTGAGCAAGATCTCTCCTGAGCGTTTGAAACTCGGGCCGACGATCAGGATCGGCGTGCCAGCACCTGGCAATCACCCTGAAGAGCTCGCTGCGGCAGTGCGAGGGCCTCTCCAGTCTGTAGCCATTCTGTACGTTCCGCATGACCTCGCGCGCTGCCATGTCCGGGTACGGCGTGGAACCTGCAGAGAAGCCATCACCGTTACTTACTCACTCTTTTTCATCATTTTGTTTATTTTATTTTTTTTTTCAAGACGGCTGAGGGGCGAGAAACAACATCAGTATTATCATGAAATAACTTGTTCAGATTCAGTCCGACACTTCCTGGATTAAACCTACGTCAAGAAAACACGTACTCGCTACACATAACAACAATTTATTGAATTTACCTAGGGTCACGATCTCCCACATGAGAATACCAAAACTCCAGACGTCTGTCTTGGTTGTGAATAGGGAGTAAATCAGGGATTCTGGGGCCATCCATCTGATTGGCAGGGCATTTCTGCCGTGACGAGTCTCGATGCACTCGCCATCCTCGTTGGCAAACCTTGACATACCGAAGTCTGCTATCTTGCAGAGCTTGTTGTGATCCACTAGGACGTTTCTCGCTGCGAGGTCACGATGAATTATCTGGAATAATAAATTCAGTCAAGTTTTTTGGATCTATGGGCTGCTGGAAATTTTAGATCAATTGCATAGACAGAAAACACTCTTAAAACTTAGCTCTACCTCCAAAGT
>JAPYZN010003645.1:0-11020 GCA_030522865.1 Psyttalia lounsburyi | reverse complement strand
ACTGGCTGTCCCGGTTAGCCGACCGGGAATGTCCGAATCTCGATTTTTTTGAAAGAAGATGACCCTGGGCAGCCGGTTTAGCGGTTTTTGACCCTTTTCGGCCGTTTTTGACCCTTTTTGACCCTCAAAAACTATTGAACCTATCGCCACGGGGTTTGCGCCATTCGGAAGCTGAGCTCATTTCCCACCGATATAGCGTATTCTAAAATTTCTAACATCATTTTTCTACTCCTTACAGCCGACTGGCCTTTTCCTTCCGACCCTGGCAAGTCAAAATTGCGATTTTTGGCCATATCGCGAGAACCAATGAAGATATCAGAACAAGGTCAACTCCATTGGATTCCTCAGGAAATTTTGCCTCACAATGGATGCTACCTTGCCATTAAAAGTTGATTTTTCATCGGAAAACCAGTCGCGATAGCCATTTTTTTGATAATCTCGACAACCTCCGTTTTTTGGCGATATCTCGAGCGCGAAAAGTTATATCCATCCGGGGTGAATTTCATTGGGTTCCTGAAGATATTTCGCATCTGTGTACCCTACATGCGGTTAAAGTTGATTTCAAAGAACTTCTGAACCTGAAAGTTTCACTTACCGCGCTTTTGAGCCCTCAGGATGCATATCCTCACTCCAACTCAGGGACTCTCCATCTAGAAATCTGGAAAAAACTTAAGTGCCCTCCTAATTAATCAATTCAATTGCCTCCTTCCGGGATATAAGGGCCCAGAAAAAATACTTCCAATCATTTCCTGAGACTCCAACTTACCAGATCTTCAGTAAACTGGGATCTGGCAACCACTCCCAGGGTTGACTGTCTAACGCTGGGAGTGACCCAATGTTGACTCCGTACCTCTGGGAGTGACTCAGGGTTGACTCTGTAACTTTGGAGGAGACCGAGGGTCTATCCTATCGAGGAAAAACCGTAAAGTCATAAAAAAATAATTTCTCGAAATACTTTCACTCTTGCCCGGACGTGTCCCCTGACCTTCGAAGTAATTTTGATCCCCTCTCCTCCCTTCCCTCCCATCCTTCAATTCTCGTAGTTCTCCAAAAAATTTGATTACCTCCCAGCTCGTGAGCCTCGTAAATTAACGACTATCAGCAGACAAAATGTGGGGATTTGTACAAAAAACTTTTAGGGCTCTGCAGGATCTGTTGCTTCATTTTCAGCTTTCAGCCATCCTCTGTTGTAGTTTTCGCGTGTACCGACCGAGCCACCACTCGCATGCAGCTTCTGGAACTCACCGCAAACGGGGAGGGCGTAGAATCGCGACTCGGGAAGAAAATCCCTCCAACCGGGCCTTCACTGCTGACTGCCTGTCTCGTCTCATCTGCAACATTTGTTACTTCAATTTTCGCAAGTTTGCCATTGCTTCCGCGATTTTGTAAACAATCGGAAGCTGCAGTCAATGTATTCTCTTCTCGAACTTTTGGAGCTGATCGTATGTACAGGTAGTGGAAGTATAAAGGGAGCCCACTGCCGGAAGAATGTGGACACCAGGTCCTGAAATTCGGAGCAATTGAATTAACGAAACGGAGTCCTCGTCGCAATCCTAGGCCTCATTGTTGAAGAAACTGAGGAACTTGAAGAAGAAGTGGTTACGACTTTTATTCTTAACGAGGACCAGGTGTTCCTGATGAACAAGTCATCATCGGGAGGAGGTAAATAAAAAGGTGAGACCTGTCGAATTATTTTTCGTGTATATCTCCACTTGCTCTAGAATCCCAGCTCACACTTACAATGCAAATATTAATTGCAAACAGTCCATTTTTTCTTCTGAATTCTTGATTTCGGTTTTAATGACCTCTTTTGTAGTACAATGGGGCTTCTTACATTATTTTTTTATTTCAGAAATGAAAGACGATTGTTAACATCAGTTATATTTATTTCCCTGCATTTATTTCAATAAATTTACAATGACAACAATTGCTTACTCGTCACGAAGACGAGAGCTTCTTGTCAGTTCCTTAGCTCTGCCAATAAACAATTGATAAAATATAACAAGAAACATAAAATGTTGTGGGATAATGTGTAATTGAAGGAATTGTTTTCATTTGTAAAACATTTTTCCCAATCTCCCATCAGGAGCCGATCATTGGACAATTCAATTATACATTTCCCCAGCTGACATGTCTCTCAGAAAAAATATGACAGTATATTTTTACCTTGTCTAGTCCAGTTTTCTTACTCAGCAATCATCAAATTGCATCACCAATCACTCGTTCACTTTTCAGGAAAAAAAATGGAGGAAGTGCCCGTGGACTTCGACAATTTCCGGCTGTCGGTCCTCCTGAAAGCCGTCTCCATCTCCCCATCGGCAACTGGTACAGTGACCTTGGGCCCGAACTCACCGCCTCCCCGGGTATTGCCTCCGCAAAGCCGATCCGAGAACAACCAGAATGCCACGAACATCAGCCCCTCGAAACCGTCCAAATGTCCGACGTCAAAGCCCAAGCCCTTCAGCTTCTCAATCGAGAAGATCCTGTACGAGAATGAGCACCAGCGTCGCGAGCAAGTGCTGAAGGCAGTCAATCAGCGAAAGAAGGAGATGGATGCGTTCGAGGAGAGGCTGCAGCTGGAGAAGGAGCACATGCGGCTGGAGCTTGCAGTGAAGAGAGAACGTGAAATGGCGGCTGAGATGGCAAAGCAGGAGGCGGAGGAGAAGCGTTTGGCTCAACAAGAGGAGCTCAAGCGTCGACACGAGGCGCAACTCCAGGCGCAGAGGCTGCAGGAGCGACAGGAGAAGCTGAAGAGGGAGACCGACGAGCACAGACGGCTCAAGGAGCACGAGGAGTGCCTGGAGAGGATTGTCTCCTGTCGAGCGAGCTTCACCGATAAGTACGCAGAGGTTGGACGACTTGCCACGTCAATGATCAGGAATAAAAATCTCATTGGACAGGTGGTGGGGCCTTTCATGAGTAAATTGAAGGACTTGAGTTTGAGGATCGATGGGATCATCGAGGGCGGAAAGACTGGCCTGAGACTGACGAGAAATCAAGTTAATGATGCTGAGAATGTCCTCAGAGAGGCTGACGAGGTTTTCAGCGCTTGCAAGGACCAACTCAACGGAATTAAGGAGCAGGAGATGTTGGCTCAAACAATTGCTGCATCTGCGGAACATAAAGCCGGACAGGAAACAGCTGTACCTGATGGGACGGATGGAGGACAATTAGAGAGAACTACTCAAGTTAATTGTCAAGAACGAGTGGAGGTATCACCACCTGAGACTGGGCAGCACACCAATTGCTCCGATGACAGCAGTGTTGATGTTAAAGGGATACAGGTCTATTTGAACTCCAGGAGTCTTTTGGAGAGGTACAGGGAGGCCTTCAGGGATCTTGACGAAGGCGGGCCCAATTGGGGGTACGGAAGGGATTGCAAGAAGAAGCTCAATATTCTTGTTAAGAGCATATCCCACAGTCATTTGAGGGAGATTGTCCGCAAGTTTGAGAAGAACTTTGAGGGAAAGGCACCCGCAGAACTGGCCTTTGCCAAGAATTGTATTGCTGAGACTATTGTGGTAAGACCAGTTGGGTTTTCGGGTGGGGAATATGAGTTATTGTTTACATTATTTGTTTATAGTTGTCATGGTCGTATCAATAATTGATTCAAGGGCCGGGTGTAGTAGTTTATCACCTCTAAATCTCCGTCCCTCATTGCACGTGAAATAGTTATCAAATACACTATTTTTTTTTTCATTGTTTTGCAATTTTAATACACGTCGAGTGTCTCACTACAATTGCACGGTTCACGAGGAAGGAGTTCGTCAGCTATTTCCAATGAAAGTGAAGAGACGAGGATATTCCTCTTTCTAATAAGGACATGTAGGGGAAAGAGTTTACGTGGAATATCCAATCTAATCAATTTTGGGGATTTAATGACGAGATTACCACAATTGGGGAATTTGTAGAGGGTAATTAAATTTGGAATAATTGGAAATTTCTTCCAAAACCCCAGATTAATTTATTGCTGAGCTATTCGACATGCCAAAATTATATATTCTCTCGAAATGAAAGTGATATTTATTGATTTGGATGATATCATAATCAATAGTATATTTCTCCCCTAGGGAGGAGAGTCAGAGAGTCGTCCCCACGTGCAAAATTACGACCCGAGCCGAAGGCGAGGGTTGTAAGCACGTGGGGAATGCTTGTCTGATTCTCCTCCCAAGGGTTGAATACAATTTTGCTGCCGAAATGGACGAAAGTGAGCGTTTCTAACCGAGCGAAGCGAGGTTAGAATGCTCACTTTCGGTCTTTGTAGGCAGAAAATGATATTGTTTCAGGACGAGGTGAAAGATTTTGCAGAGCAAAAATTCAAGAGAATCTACGCATTGGCAGCTGTGGTGGTATCTCTGTGGCATCAACATCCCGACTTTGGAGATCTGGTTCTCTCGTATCTCCATATTCAATGTCCCTACATTATTCCAGTGGTTATGCCGCGCTTTCAAGGACAGAGTGACGAGGATTTTTATGGCAGCCGAGGATACACTTACTCGAATGGCGTCAGGGAGGACGAGCAGGCGTTTCTGAAGAGGATGATTAAGTTCATGAGGTTTTATGCTGCTATTATTATAACGAAACTGCCAAGGGACGCCAACTCCCAGCATCCTCATGGACTGGATCACGCCTGGAGGTGGCTGGCTACCATTTTGAATGCCCAGCCACGGCACGACGCCATTGAAATTTACCCCAGACTTCTCACTGTCTTCCTGGAGTCCACTGGGCACTCCATGCTCCGGTGTTATCCAACCCAGTTCAGGAAAATACTGAGGGTCATCGCTGGGGACTATTGCTTATTACTGGCGAGACGTGCAGGAGAACCTCATGTTGATGCTGATGTCTTGCAACTCCAAATTACTGCTATCAAACTCCTGAAGTGTTTTGTGGATGACGCCATTGCCAAGGACTCGATTGTTCCACCTGAGGGACAACTCACTGGCAATTTTTGGTGAGGCATTTGAGGAAAGGGAAATTATCAAATGGCCGGAAAATAAGAGGAACTTTTGGCCTTCCGGATTGTTATTTTTTTTTTAACCACAAGAAGGCGAAGACTTTCTTTTTGATATCCAATTTTATCCCAATATTTTGGTCTTCAATACTGAAATAAATTTGGTAATTTAATTCGCGAGGGGAAGTTAATCCTCGGGTAATTCAATTTTCGGGGGACATGAAATTCATATCTAAATTGCACTATTTGCAGAGATACTGAAAGCCTTTTAATGCAAAAACAAGAAAAAATATCCAGTGACAGGTGACATTAAATTCTGGATCCTCATCAAAATTTCTCGTCCTTTCAGGGTCTCAACTATTTAACAAAAAACTCATAATTTTGTACATGCAGTCAGTTTTATAAATTATGTTATCAATTCAGAAATTCAATGAACCCAGGAAAAATGTAAAAATCAACTAAATAAATTAATTGAATCAACAGCTGTACGTTTTTGTCATAATTTTTGTTTATTTCGATTAATTGTGAAAAATAAAGAATTAACTGTTAAAAAAACATGTACTATCGGTAAATCGGTATTTTATAGATATTTTTACACTTTCATTCACCACGAGGAACACTCAAATAACAGGAATAATGTTTATTATTTTTAAATGCAGAAGGTATTTGCGCAAGGCGGCGTTTGAAATAATTCACAATTTCAATAAGAACTAGAAAAAAAAACGAATATTCAATGGAAATTAATTCATCAATGAATTGGTGAAATTATTTATGAAAAATCCTCACGAAAATCCATCAGGTTTCGCCACTCTCCCAGAAAATATCTACTCATTAAATTCCGTGAACTCTACCCTCAATCGTGTTACATAACACCAAGTGCCAACGTGGCAGTGGCGATTCTGGCAGCCATAGATTCCTGATAATAGCCTTCCACCCTCCCCAACTACCCAGAACGATCAGCACAACGAGTACGATCGAAAAGCGTCAATCTTAATGTAAGATACTTGTCGAATGTCTCTTTATTTGGAGAAGTACCTCCAAGCTCCCTACTTATCGAATCCGCCTTTAAAAAAAACCTTTACATCCAAAACTATCAAGTTTGAAAGAAACTAAATTTTTTTCTCTTCCAAAAACTCCAAATATCTCCAATATTACTGGGTTTACAGAAAAATGTCACAAGATATTGTTTGCGTGAAATTTAATGAACTATAAAAAAGTGATTTGACGTTTTTCAAAAAATCCCCTACTTTACATAATATCGATCCTTAAACAAAAAGAAATATTCTGAAAAATGAGGGAATATCTGTAAACCCCCCGGAACTGTCAGAAAACCTCTCAAGTCTTGCCAGAAAAAAAAGCATTCTCCAAACCCACTAATTCTAGAGATCCCCGAATGACAGATTCGATAAACTCAGCAGTAAATCTGTAAAACAATTCAAGTCGATTATAGCCACCAGTTGTGAATATTGGAATTTACCGGAGATGGGAAAATTTTCCTCGTGGTCTGGGCCTCACATCTCCAAAAAATCAATCTCAACCCCAGCCCCCCAGAGTTCATGAGTAAAATTTTGCCATCTCAGGTCGACTTGATGAGTTTGATCCCTTCAGTCTTAATGCGTGAGCTGTTTACATGCCCATGCCGCCCATGCCTCCCATGCCCCCCATTCCGCCCATGCCGCCCATGCCACCCATAGGTGGTGCATCCTCCTTGGGAATTTCCGTGACAACAGCCTCAGCAGTTGTCAATAGCGAGGCGACGCCAGCGGCATCAGTGAGAGCAGTTCTGACGACCTTAGTGGGATCAATGATACCAGCCTCGATCATGTCGACGTACTCATTGTTCATGGCGTCGTAGCCGAGTTTTCCATCGGTGACCCTGGCGACCACGAGACTGGCATCAACGCCAGCATTGGCAGCGATCTGTTGGCAGGGCATGCGCAGGGCATTCTCGACGATCTGGATGCCCGTCGCCTGATCACTGTTCCCTGGTTTGAGGGTCTTGAGGGAGGGGGTACACCTGAGGAGAGCAGTGCCTCCCCCAGGAACAATTCCCTCCTCAACAGCTGCCCTCGTGGCATTCAGGGCGTCGTGGACTCGGTCCTTCTTCTCGTTCACCTCGACCTCACTGCTGCCACCCACCCGGAGGACCGCCACACCTGCTGACAGCCTTGCCAGCCGTTCCTGGAGCTTCTCCTTCTCGTAGTCTGAGGTTGTATTGTCAATCTGATCGCGCAGCTGCTCAGCTCGCTGGTCTATGTCCTGCTTGTTGCCCTTGCCCTTCAGGAGGAGAGTGTCCTCCTTTGTTATTACGATCTCCCCGACCTGGCCAAGATCACTGGCCGTCACGTCCTCGATCTTCACGAGATTGGCCTCGTCACCGAAGACTATTCCCCCAGTGGCAATTGCCATGTCTTGGAGTGTTGCCTTTCTGTTGTCACCGAAACCTGGGGCCTTTACAGCTGCAATCTGCAGGCCAATCTTCAGTCTGTTGAAGACTAGGGTCGTCAGGGCCTCTCCGTCGATGTCCTCCGCCACGATCACCAGGGGTTTTCTCATGGAGTTGGCGAGCTCCAGCGCTGGGACTATACTCTGAATCGATGAGATCTTCTTCTCGCTGAACAGCACGAGGGCGTCCTGGAACTCCACTTTGGCGCCTTTCGTCGAGTTGATGAAGTAGGGGGAGATGTAGCCACGATCGAACTTCATGCCCTCGATCACCTCCAGCTCGTCGTTCAAGGTCTTTCCGTCTTTTACTGTTATTACACCCTCTTTTCCCACTCGCTTCATTGCTGACGAAATCAGGCTGCCTATCGCTGTGTCTCCGTTTGCTGAGATTGTCGCGACCTGGGCGATCTCTTCGGGGGTTGTCACAGGTTTTGAGAGTTTTTTCAGTTCTTCCTTGATTTTGTCAACTGCCATCATGACACCTGGAGGCAGAGTCGGAGTTGTGATGACGTTATCATTGGAAATTTGTGGGCAGGGACTGGAGCAAAATGGAACGTCCTCAATTGTTTATAACTCGGGATTGGCTGAGTGAAATTGAATAATTTTTATTCATATTAAAGCTCAGGTTGTGAGCTTCAATATGAGCACAAAATCATCAAATTTCACTCAGCAGATCCTGAGTTATCGATCATTGAAATCCTTCCATTTTGTTCGATGAAATCCAAATTGTTTAAGATAATTAAAATGTCTTACCTCGGCGAATCTCAACGGGATTAGCTCCCTTGCTGATTTTCTCGAATCCCTCCTTGGCGATGGCTCTGGCCAGAACGGTGGCAGTAGTGGTGCCATCACCGGCCTCCTCGTTGGTGTTATTGGCCACGTCCTGGACCAGTTTAGCTCCGATATTCTGGAACTTGTCCTTGAGCTCGATTCCCTTGGCGACTGTGACTCCGTCTTTCGTGATCTTCGGGCTCCCCCAGCTCTGCTCTAGGATTACGTTACGTCCCTTTGGGCCCATCGTCACTGCCACTGCGTCTGCCAGGATGTCGACACCCTGGAGCATCAGGGCTCTCACCTCGGGACCGAAACGTACGTCCTTGGCGTACATCCTCGCCTGATACTGGAGCTGGCGTGAAGCCACACTGCGCATCATTGTCGGTAGTCTGTACATCTGGAGATCATGGGATTCATCAGTGAAAATTATTCAGGGATTTTTATTTTGGATTCATTTCCGTGGCGTCAGGACATATTTTTTTTCGCTGAAAAATCCCACCAGCTTCGGAAAATATCTCCTGACATCGTTCCCCAAGGATCAGCTGTTGTTGTTATTTTACATTCGTTTTTTATTTAATTTTTATGAATGGGCAGGTTGGAAATTGAGTAAATGGAACAAAATTGATATATTGCAAATGACAAAGTGAAATAATTTTCCATAATTGGAGATATTACTCCCGACGAGTGCTTTAAATAAAAATCAAAGGTAAAATTTAGTGAGAAAAATTAAATAACAAATGGAACGACATTTCTACTTTAGAAAAAAAAACTAAATCAATAACTGATATAGAAAAAAAAGACTACTCGACTAATTCTCTCCCACAATCTCCACCGAAATGGAGAAAAAAATCCGAACTCATTCTCGAAAATGAAAAATCAATTGAATCACCCGAAGAAAACTCCATCCGTTCCGTGAGAATGTGGTTATGTAAACCACCGCGTGGACCGAGCCCCATGAAACAAGAGAACCCCATCGGCTCGATGGCGATCGTGAATCCCCCACGAAGAAAGAAAATCCTCAAAAACCCCGACAAAAGTCTCTTAAGCCCCAAAAATTCGCCCAAAATCTCCCCAGGAAATGAAAAAAAAGTAAAAATTGCGAAAAAATGAGATCTACCGCTGGACCGGCGCCCGCGACTCCAGACCCCTCGTTTACCTTTGACCCTTAATTAACAAAATTAACGCTGACCCCAAAATAATTGCCTGTAATTATCTGATTACCTTTGATCAGTAGCTCGATCGATATCTCCAAATTCCCAAAATCCGAATTTTCCAGTGAGATAAAGAAGACCAAAGCCGCGTGCCCGCACGTTGTCTACACCAGCCGAGTAGAATGAATGGAGAGAAGTGCGGAGCATTATCACATGGGCTCTCTCTGCCTTCCCCTCCGCCCTCCCCTCGTCCATTTGGCGACGAGACCCAGCCTAACCCTGGGATTTTCTCCAGAAAATTGAAGGATTTTTGGCGATTTTCCGGGTAACAATTGCCGGTGGTGGGCCCATAATCATCAGCTGATCATCATTTTCCATTTTTAATTGAGAATGTTCCGGTTTTTTGGGTCCCTTCTTCCTGGGGAGACCCCCCCAGCCGCTTCTAGAACCTACGGTAGCACATGACGCCATCATCCGCCCGCCAATCCTCTTCAGTTGTACGTAAAATGAAATTTGTTGCATTATTGGTACAGTTTATTTATTACAAATAATTCATTTCTATTTTAATTTACCAGAAAGTCTGATATCGATCATTTGACTTCCATTGGCTGAAGTGAGAAATTTGTTTAGAGTGAGAGAAATTATTATTAATAATTGCAATTTTTCTTGACTTTCCAGTGAACATAAAACATTTGGAGATTTTTTTTTGGGGATTTTTGGACAGATTTTTTTGAGGATTCCGGGAGGGCCAGGGAGGGCTCCAGCTGCTTCTAGAACATTCGATACACAGGATGACGCAATCTTTCCACGGATTGTTAATTATTATTGATATTATTCTAATTACTTATTACACTTTGTAGATGACCTTAGGAAGATTCTGGGATTTAATTAAATTTTAGAAATTTATTTTGTGGAATTTTAACAGTGGCTTGGGAAGACGAGGTAGAATTTTTCTTTTTTTTCTGAAAAAGATAAGACGACAGTTATGATAAGACGAAAAGAGCATTCGCACTATCTCTTGTCGAAGAAAAATAGGTTCTCATCGCTGGGTTCAATGATTCTACGATTTGGTTCAATATTCGATTTAATTATTCATGACTGATGATTGACTGAATAGGCTTCGTCAACAATTTTTTTTATGGAGAATTCTTGGCTGAACATTTTGGGAAACGTTCACTTTTCTTCCAGAGCCATCGTTCCCATTTTTTTTTAAATTATTTAATGACAATTGTTGTTTTCATAATTTTATGTTTGGTCACTTGAAGCAAAAAAAGAGGATTATTATTCACTCCTTAAATAATTTCATGACAGCTGTTTTTTCTAGAATTTCAGCTTTTCTGGTCTAAGCCATTTTGAACATTTCAATAATAATAGTATATTTCGTAACTCGTAAATATCATATATTTCGTAACGTAAATTATGTTCGTAACTCGTGAAATAAGTGGTTTTTGACTTGTGGGATTATATCACTCGCCTTCGGCTCGGGATATAAACCTCCCACTCGCCAAAAACCATTTTTTTTCACTTGTTACGAAATATACTATTTCTTCACGCTGTGTCGGAATAGTATATTTCTCACCTAGGGAGGTAAAATAAAGGAGGCTTGCTCATGTGCAGAATTACCGCCCGAGCCGAAGGCGAGGGTGGTAAGCACGTGAGTAAGGCTCCTTTATTTTACTTTCCGTGGTGAGAACATGAT
>JAPYZN010003643.1:0-18815 GCA_030522865.1 Psyttalia lounsburyi | reverse complement strand
ATATCGATAGGAAATTTCCTCAGCTTTTCAAATCCGTTCGAATTTTGGAGCTAGGCCTGATAGTTTTCAAGATATCGCCAATTTTCTGACAAAAATTTCCAAAAAGGGCCCTAAAAGTCGCTAAAGGGCTGAAAATATCCTGGAAGTGATGCCAAAAGGGTCCAAAAACGAAAGTAGAAACCCCTAGAACCCCCTCAGCCTTCAAAAAAGCTGAAAAACAACGATAACCTGCTGAAAAATCGAAAAAACTGGAAAAAAGGGTCAAAAAGGCCCAAAAATGGCCAAAAAATCGGCACTCTTTTGCCGATATCTCGAAAACCATTGATCCTATTGCCTCGGGGTTTGTTCCATTCGAAAGCTGGGCTCATTTTCCATCGATATAGCGCATTCTCAAGTTTTTAAACTGATTTTCCGCCCCGTATTTACAGTTTTTCTGAAAATCGTAAAAGTACCAAAAAAGGGGTGAAAAAATCATTTGAGAAACTTTCGAATACCCTATATCGATGGGAAATGAGCTCAGCTTTCGAATGGCGCAAACCCCGAGGCGATAGGATCAATAGTTTTTGAGATATCGTCGAAAATGTGGTCAGCCAACCGATATCGCTGAAATCGGAAGGCCCGAGAGGACAAAACATCGAAAGTCCAAAAAATCACTAAAAATGAAATCTGAGAGGCCATATCGATCGGAAATTTCCTGAGCTTTTCAAATCCGTTCGAATTGTGGAGCTACGCCCGATAGTTTTCAAGATATCGGCATTTTTGTGTCAAAAATTTCAAAAAAGGGCCCTAAAAGCTGCTAAACCGCTATAAGCCAGTTTTTTTAATTCATTTAGTTTTTTTTTATCATAAAAACTCGAAAACTAATCGACCTAGGGATTCGTGCAAATGAATAATAATTCTTTCAACGCCCTCAAGTAGCATTCATTATCTCCAAATGTGTCTGGTCACTGGAAGGCTCGGACATTGAATTGCATGATAATGACTCAGGTGCAGTATGTTGATCCAGTGCAGGGGACAATTCGCCACGCCTAACGCGTGCAACAGAGATTGTACCAACATCACGAAGCAACAGCCATACACCATCACAAGGATGGAATCTCACTCGATTTCTCCCCGCCCCTCTTCGTTATCCTACGAGAGAATCCATAATTCAACTACACCATCGAATCCTAGGGATTATTGGGCGCAGCTGCTGTTGTGGAAACAGTCTAAACTTAGGGAAATTGATCGATCTTCGTGTCCGTGCCACTTCGAATTGTCCATCTCATCTTGTATAATGTCGTGTACGTTGAGTTGTCATTCCGAGCAAGATGCACTGCCTCCTGGTGACAAGCATGATTTAATGCTCTAGTGTACATCATCAATATAGATCGATTATCTCATCGACAATCGAGTTTAAAACCCACTTTAGAGAGGCAAACAGATGGACAATGCGCGAAAAATGTGCAATAAATAAAACTTTTGTATTTAAGACCACTCACAGGAAAATTTTGATAGTCTCTTGTTGCTGAAAATTCAATTGATTACTTAGGTAAGTGACGATGTACCGGTACACATGGCAATTAAAATTATAGAATATTTTGAGGACTTGGGCAATAATTTGTTAAAATTTTGAATTCAATAAAATCATTTTGGGCATAAATTTGAGAATTGTCCAGCTGAATTTTCCGAAAGACTTCCTAAATTGTTCCGTTAAGACTATCCTAAATACATGTTCCATGTATGGAATTAAAATCGTTTTAAAAAAATTGAGGAAAATGTCTCAATTTCAAACGTAATTTTTCCTGTGGAAACTAGGGGGATAAAGCAAGTTGAATAATTAATAATTTTCCTCGCAATAGTGCAGTGACTCCCCTCCAATCAAAAGTTCCTCAAACTCATAATGGAAAGATAAATGGAGCACGTAATACCGAACTTAATAGCTCCAGAGCCTCCTCAACAATTCCATAAATTGTAGAATCAATCAATAAACCCCCTCAACTCGATTTCTCATTTCACCAGCCACTAATGTCTCCCGCAATCTCCAAATGAATATAATTCCCGACTCTCTTCCCACTCCGCGATACAAGTAGTTTCCCTCAAGATAACGACGACAATTAAACCAAACTGTCGCTCAAGCCCGTTGTCTCTGGCAATCACATCACTCCGGAAAATTTATTGTCCATCAGTTTCATTATCTCGTGTAATGCCAACTTGAAAATTTTGACAGTCTACTTAATGATATTCTACACCTATTTTCATTCTTTTTCGATTTTTTTTATTTGTCGCCGTATAATGCTCAACTCGGCATGGGAAAATATGACCTTTTGTTAGGTCTTTACAGAGTTTTAAAGGACTTCAGAAAATAGGCACAAAATATTTTCAAAGAGAAAGCAAAATTTTAACAAAAGGTCCAGAGGATTCAATTTTTTTATGAATAAAAAACAATATAAAACATTCAAAATAGTATAAATGGTGAACCGCGTATGTGAGCATATTTTTATTAAAAAAATGGATAGTCCAGATCGGAATTCGCACCCGCGGGCTTCCAAATATGTATCGGGTGCGTTTTTTGGTATGACCAAGTTTTTATTTTAAGAAAAGCAACCCATTCGAACTTATAATATTTACGAAACATAAAAAACGTGTATTAAAAAAAATGGTTTTATGAAGAGAGTCTCGAGTTTGATAATTAATTTTATAATGGTACAAATACTTCATATTATTCTTCAACATTTATGCAATTGTTAAGCAATGGATAAAAGTATAATTCGTCATTGAGCCTAAAAAAAAAGAATTTTGTTTAGAACTGCTGGCGTCTGTAGAAAAAAAGACAAAATAATATTTGGAGTAAAAAAAAACAAAAAATACTCCAATTTTGGTTAAGTATGTTAAATAATTGTAATATTTTTACGTGTTTTTTAAAAATCATCTTATGAATATTAATATTGTGTATTGATATGTTAATTATTTTTAAAATATAATTTTTCGATTTTAGACATCGAATTATTCTTTCAATCGCGATTTTGGATTCTATTTTTATTTTTATCGAGTCGTTCATATATGTCATGTCGTAATTTTAGTTCTCTCATATATTGATCAGGAGGCCGAACGCGCCGTGCAATAATATCTATCAAAATTGAGAATTTTAAATTAACCACCTCAGAATCTAAGGCATCTGAAGCCGAGCAAGTTCGACGCCAGTGAGCCAATCAGAAGTAAGCATGACAGACATTCCAGATATAGCCAGTATGGACGTATGTTGTTTTTTATATAAACATTTTCGTGCAGTGATGGGGTGCTCTCTCCAAATGAGCTATCCGGCTTCAAGCCACTTCTTCATGTGCTATTTCTAGTACACATTGAGCTCCCCCGTTCTCCGTACGACAATAATTTTGACATTTTTTAAATTAGACCTGGCGCTGAAACAACTGAATTATTTATTAATTTCTGTTGAAGCAACTGCGAGTCATTCTTTTTCATCATAAAAAAATTAAATTTCTCGTATGCCGATATTACGGATAAAAATTACAAATTTTTTTTCTCGACCATGAAAACAACATTACATTTATCGCCAATTTATGGCATAACATCCCCACCACCACTACCGGTCATAGCCCTCCAGACAAGGACTCTGAGTTTAGTTAGCAGTGGAGTCCACGTCTCCATGCTAGACTGATTATTCCGAGCCCCAGATGTGTGGCTTGTTGTTTTAACCGAGATAACAACGAGCTGCTGCTACTGCTCCAGGGAACGACAGAGAGAGAGGAAGGGAGTGAGCGGCGGTGCGGAGGGGGAGAGAGGGGTAGAGAGAGATAGCTAGAGTTGAGTATCGCAAGCACCAAAGCATCCCACTATTCCCTGAGGAGGATGACTCGCTTTTGCGGTTACAATGTATTTCTCACATGTAAACTCATATCCAATTAAGGCTGAATACGTGCACATGCAGTCGTAACGACCTACATGTGATGTCCCGCAGGCACACACCTACTCCTCAGCCCACCCTCGGCCTCCTACTCCATCAGCCCCTACCCCCCTCGCGGCTGCCATGACCACAGGAATTAAATCCTTGCCATGACTTCAACGGTTAGATTCGTTAACTCTGCGGGGCAGATTGGATGTCAAGAACACGGTAGGATTTCAACAGTACTAGCGAAATTTGGAGATCTAGGGTACCGCTGACTTCAGTCGAACCTGGTGAATATTGAGGGATGGCACGAGGGGTTATTCCCTCCATAACTGAAGGACTTGATTTTGAAATTGAATTGATTTTGAATGATTTCAGTGATATTACCATTTTCAGTGATTGTATTAATTACAAATCATTTATGCCCGAAGGATATGTCATTTTCAATTCATTGCTCTAATTTTTTGGGGCGTTTTAAATACCTGGATCCAAGTGTTTGATTATTTTGGAATATTATTGTCTTCGACAATGAGGTTATATAATTTTCTGGCATTGTCATAACTTTTGCTGTTTATATTCACTGTTAAAGATATTTTCTCGAATTTTTTAGGGTAAAATTCCAAATTTTGGAGGACAATCAATACGAAATGTAATTTTTTGCTCCATTATTTCCTAGGAATTAATCAAAAAATCTAAAAAATATGGAGAATGCGAAAATGGGTAATGATAACATTTCAACATTTTCGAGAGGATAATCGTCTACTCACAAAGTAATCGACAAAGAAATTTTACGACTTTAAAATTGACAAACAACATTTTGGATCGAATAAAGCTTCATTGTTAAAAGTATTTTTGTGCATCAATGTACAGATATTTCTAACGATCGTCACGAAAATGAAATTTTCATAAACAATACCTCAAGTTAAACAATGAGTAGCTAAACCCTTTTTTCCAGAATGAATTTTGTCCTTCAGTATGTCACACTGTATAGTCGACCAATTCATATTTTTCTCGCAGAGCACATCATGAAAAAGTTTAGCGCTCCCTTCCGGTGAGAGACAAAACAGCAACTCGACAAATTGTTAAATGCGGCCATTACTCGCATTGTCAGCATTTCATAAAATCTTATATTCAAATAGATTCACCTTCAACACACTCGCCTTCCTCAGCATTGACATTCTTCTCATAAGATCAATTTGCCGAAGGTCTCGATAATCCGCATCCTAAAAATTTGCTACATCATTTTTACGACCGCACTACCTTTTGATTTTTCATCAGGCAAAACTGCTTGAACAAGGAAATACTGAAAAAATGGGATGAACGTGAGGAAACGTTTATCGCTCGGTTTTCATTTGTTTTTACGATACTGCCCAGTTTATACGATCGTACCGCACATTTGGCTTGTGCAAAACAAAGCTGTAAAGCTCCGAGAAATTTTCGAGCGACGGAGGTGTTTTTTTTTCTCTCCTCTCTCCTTTTTTTTTTTAGCGTGTCGGGTCTTTTTTACGAGCAATCGTTCCGACGATGGTTGGCTCCGCGGGGAGTGCTTTTATTTCGACGGATTTTCGTCACCCTGTGTAACCCACGTCGTGACGTTGATCCGGTGTATTGAATCAGTCGTCGGTTTATGCTGAAGATTCCTTTTATGAGGGAATTAATGATGATCACTAGATTTTGGAGACCAAAAAGGAAATTGAGATGTTCGACTGTCGCGGGAATAACACAATTTCATTAAATTTATCGACAATACGAAAAATTCCTGGAGTGTACGTACTGTCGTTAAAGATTAAGCAATCCATCTATCGGTGAAGCTTATTTCACCATTGTTCAGAGAAGTTGAAAGATTGAAGGGATTTTTAGATTCCCTAGTGAAACAAAAAAATCTTCGGAAAACTTGGCATTTAAAATGGTATAAAGAACGCACATATCTGTTAGTATATTCCTCACCTAGTGAAGAGCAGTAGACAAGTCGTCCCAACGTGCAAAATTAGGGCCCGAACCGAAGGCGAGACTTGTAAGGACGTGGGGAATCCTTGTCTGATTCTCCTCCCGAGGTTTCAATGCGATTTTTTTGCCAAGATGGACGAAAGTGAGGTTAGAATGCTCACTTGCGGTCCATCGGGACAGAAAATAGTATATTTCCGGCCTGTCGTTATGGGATTTTTTACTTGCGTGGTGAGCCGAGCCCGAGGCAAGGCTCACCACGTGAGTAAAAAACCCCATAATGACAGCCCACGAACGATATTTTTCTGTAGTGATTTTCACTTTTCCGAGGTCGGGCAAGAGCACGTACCAATCCCCGGGCGAGGAAAAGTGAGGAACAGTACGGAAGAAATAATTTCCTTCTTTTGTGTGAATTGTATAGAAAACCATATGAGTTCGTCATGTGATAGTTCCAAGAAACAGTCCACCGAAAAAAATCAGCAGATTTTCATATTTTCTTTCATGCACATAGAAAACCTATGATTTTTGCAAACCCTCACCATCTCTGTCATCACTCACTGAATGAAAATATTGAAAATATTTCCCCATTGAATTTTATAATTTCAAATAAGAATAATTATTTGAAAAATCGCAGAGTTTTTAGCTGAAACTTTATTATTTGAATTATCACCGTAAATCAGAATCGAACTCCTGAAATCAATAAAATTTTACAACCACATTTGCATAAATTCTGATAGATGTCATTAAAATAGTGCGATACTTGGCGCCCGTTTATGACTATTCACGGTGAAGCGTGAAATGTACACACTGCTTCTGGTTAGTGCATTGAAACTTTGCCACCTCTGAAGCCCAAGCAATACCATTGGGAGAGTGAGATGGCACATACATACCCCCCGGAAAACCCATCGTCAAAGCTAGAACGGGGATGAGAGAAAGGGGAGTATAGTGTACGACCGTAATAGAATAATTAAGTGTTGCGTTGCAAAGTCCCAGAGACCCGCTATCCAACGGGTTATCCTCCACCCTCCACCCCTACCCCATTCCTTTCCCTCATTCTCACAATCTATTCTTGTCTCTTTCTCGCAAATTCCCCGAAAGTTGTGCTTCAACCGCATCGTTGCCGGCGACGGTTGGAAATTTCACCCACAAGTTTGACACGGCCTACCCCTAATTCATTGCGATCAGGGCAAATCTTCATTTTATTGTTTAATTGTTTCATCAATTGCCCTTGTTACGCCGGGAATTCACCCTATCAATTTTACGCCAGTTGATCAAGACAAATGGAGAGGGGATGAGGGTGATGGAATTAAACTGCTGGCTGGAATGATAACAATGCGTCAATCATGTGTTTTGAAATCGAATTTCGGTATTTGGAGGAAAATAACTCCGGTGGGTTTAATGGAGGCAGTGGAATGTATTTTTTTTAGATATGCGGAAATAGTCCATTATGATACCTGATCAAATTCACCGCTCGGAACGGATGCGTGGGTGTCCGTTTTGTGTCCGAAGTGCATCAAGTTGAAAGTTGTACATAAAATCATTTGCGTAAAGTAAAGTCGCCTTTGAAACAACCGGTTTACGCACGCTAAACCGTTTCTAAAAGTGAACTTTCTAGGCACGTATACCAAAATATATGTAAAGTAAGTATAATTTATTCCGGCGCGGAAGATCAGTATTTCAATTCAGGAATAATTTTTTGCATTAAACAGAAATCGCTAGTTTAATTTTATATCTTCTTTGCTCTTAACCCTTCGTTGGTCGCATCATGAGCGCAGCGCCGCACATTTTCGTATTTTAGTTATAACTACGAAAATATTTCAATTTCAACACTGAGCGGCCAGGTATACCTTGACCAGATCCTCCAGACCGTATCAAAAAAATTTAATCATCAAAAAGTTTATTAATGATGAGAAAACAATTTTGTACGCACTGAAGAATTGAAATTGCGGCGTAGCGCTCACTATGCGACCAGGTTTGCTATAGAAAATTTCCTTGCGGCGTTGCCAAGAGACGACGGCGCACACATCCCGATCACTCTGTGTTTTGAGATAAAGGCAACACCACGTTCGCTTATACACGGCCGGCGCAGCGCTCATCATGCGACCATCGACGTCCGGTGAAGAGGCGCGACCAACGAAGGGTTAAAATCAGTGGGATTTTTGTTTATTTAAACAACGTTGAAAATTTAATTAAAAAATGGCCACCGCATTGTGTAAATGACATGCGAGAAAAATGGAGGGGGCGAGGAAATTATAGAATATACAATAATAAAAAGTAGAAGTTTCCATTTCTAAAGCACAAATTTCCTGAAAATATGATATTTTACTGTCGAAAAGTCGCTAAATACAATTGTCATTCTAGAAATGTCTATCGAGAGTAACGTTCTCCTTTTATGGCTTGACTAATCAAAATTAATAGCTTCAGTCAAAATTTATGAAAGCATTTGCCCATCAATTGCTTCAAATCGCGTATCTTCGTAAAATGGAACCGTTGGTGATCAGTAATTCCCGGTAACGATCAACTTAATGACGCATTTCCATCCCTTCCTCCCCGGTGCTCTTCCAATTAAGTGAATGACTCCAATTCACAATTTGAAATGACAGGGATATCATTCCGTCCCAAAGTTGGCCGTTGAATCACGGTAAATTCCCCCCGTAAACACAAACAGTCTGATTGGCGGGTGCCGCTGGGGGGGCAGGGCGCCCGCCCCGCCCCCGCCCCCCCCCCCCCCCCCCCCCCCCCCCAGCAGTCATGGCTTGGTTGACAGGGGCTGCACACCACTCCCAAATCCACTGGAGGCATCCGTGTGCTCTAAGATTATGTTTGGAATAGGTTTCATGAAAATTCATGAGTCCGAATACAACCTGACGTTCGACAACTAGTCTACGTCAGGTGGGGCCACTGAATCTTCCGTAAACTTGTGAATACATTAAATTACAGATCTTGACACGTGTAATGCAAAGTAATGATATTAAGTATTAACACTGATCGTTATATTTTTGTTGGTAGGTAACTACGGCAGATTCGAATTAACGATTGCAGTTTAGGCTAATTGATATTGATTGGAATTAATTCATTATCTCGTTTTGCATTTTTTAGGCATGTTATTTCCATTTCGTTTGTGAGAATTTTATATATTTTGTTTGAGCATTCTCATATATTTCTTTACTTTTACGCCCTGGATTTTTTTCAGTAATAGGATTATACAATAACTTTGGTTGAAGCGAAACAAATTATGGAATTAATATTCGTTTCGGATAATTAAATTTGAAATTATAAAAATGGGGCCAGTTTTATGGAATTTTTTTTAGGACGTTAATGATTCAAGTGAAAAACGATGTGCGAAATTTAAGATAGCCTAGGTACGGGGTAACAACATAAATAAATCCTCAAATTAATACTCATACACGAGATCAAATAGAGCATCGATAAATTTAGCCGCTTTTCTACATTGTCGCCTAGTCGATAATGAAGGAAAAATGCAAAAGTTGTCGATGCCCTACTCAGCTTCACATATAAGTTGCTACTTTGGGATTTATTTTTGTTATTACTCGCTATCTAGGTTGTCCGAAGTTTTGCATATCATTTCTTAATACGCTAATTGATGTTTCTTTTTAATTCATAAAATTGGCTGTATTTTTTGAATTTCTTCTACCTCGCCTGAACATCCTTAACTCACTTCAACAGTTCAATTTCCAGAATCATCCAGAATTTTTAATGCATTGAAAATTTCAGCATACATAATCTGAAGTTCGATAAGTAGTCTACGTCAGGTAGAACTACTGTATCTTTGGTATATTTGTGACTTTATTACGTTTCAGATCTTGACGTGTGTAACGAGATTGATTGTGAATGGTGAATTTTATGTTTTTGGTGATGAGGGGAAAAACCTTTTGTTAATCAGCCGGTGATAGATAGAAAACGTTTAGAGCTGCTGCTGATTTAAATTCATGATTAAATTGCATGATAATTAATTTAATTGCAATGCACTCACTTATTCATTTTCAAGGCAATTATCTCACAGTGAATTGTATAGATTTCCATTTGAGATCGCAGAATTACACTTATTATTGTTTTCTGAGTGTCATTCATTCAATTAGATTAATTTATTATTTAATGGTAGAATAATATAGAGGGCAGTGACATCGAATTTCGTATTGTGAAAATGATTTAAATCAGTAATGTTGACTTGATCTGAGAAGCGTAAATCACTCTTTAATTTCGTCCTATATTATAGACTCACTGAAACTTTGGCATAAATAAATTGGGTTTATTGTCATGTTTCATTTATTCAATTTTTAATGAAAGTCTTTGTGGCGAAGATAACTCTAAAAAAATCGGCTTATTTTTCAACTTCAACTTTCGAATTCGGTTTGATTTCGGTCTCATGACAACAGACTTTGGAAAAATACTATATATTCCTGCTACTTAAAACTTCGCAATTTCGTTCAGTTTTTAGTGATCTAAAATATCATTATTGTTTCTTCTCAAATAACATTAAGTGTTTCCCATGAAAATTATGAATTCACAAAAATTTAATTTAAATTCCATTTTTTTACGTCAAATCGGAGGCTACCGAGAGAATTTCGTAAAATTTCAGCAATAAAAGCCAAAACATCCTCGCAGCATGCAAAGTTCCCCAAATTCTGACGAAAATTCGAATAAAAGAACAAATAATTTAAATTACTAAAAAATCGGGGACCTCCGTTCCACAAGATTCTCGAATCGAGCAGTACGAAAACGCCTGAAATTACCTCCAAATACCCGAGCAGCCTATCCTCCCGATTTTACACTGAATCGGGGTCCGCTTTGATAAAATTACTTGAGTCCGTGAAGGAGAATCGAACTGGAATGCACGTAGGAACGTGGACCGAGAGGAAACCTGTCGTGGATAGCCACCGACGAGTTTGGCCCCAATGGCCAATGGCATCAGTTGGCTGTGCACAACAAACCCCGGGGGTTGTATCTCCTCGCTCACGTTCAATGGCTATCCTCTACGTTCAATTCTCCTCTTGAACGCCAACGAAGACATCGAACGTTGCGCATAATTGAAACGACATGGTGCGCTTAGCGTTATTGCGGAACGACGTTAATTAAATCAATTAGGAGGGTAGAGTGTATGCAATTGGTATGCACGCAAAGCCAAGTGCGAGAGAGACGTATAGTGCAGTTTAAACTGTTGTGAGGATGGCAGAGGGAGGGGAACTGGTGAGGGCCAGGTAGGAGGGATAGCCCTCGTAACGATAAAGGAGGACGGAGAGTATTGCCGTTGGTCGGAAGCGACGTGGACACGATTACACACAGCCTAACTAGCAATCAGGAAGCTGTCGGCCAAGTTGCGCACGGCCAACTTAACTTCGGTCTCCTGCTCAGGGCAGAAGGGGGAGAGGGGCGTATATACGAGAGTTAAATCCCTGGTTACCACAATCTCGGACAATGAAACGATAAACTTCAGGAGTCCTGGCGCATTTAGGTTCAACTTTATTGACTGAAACTTTGTGCTGTTCTGTTAATTACTAGTATATTAATTTACATTTCATGCCGGGAAAGAATAGTTTGAGGGGCGAACGAGTTTTTGGGTTCCATTTTAGTTTTCAATAGTTCGTCATTTTCAAAGAGGTAGGTAACGGTTTGGACGGGGAAGATCCCGGCGTAACAGCAACTGTTTTAATTTTTAGGGATTGTTGCTAGAACTTGTTACCTGAAATTGTATTTTAGGTTCATTCAAATTGAATGAAACTGAAATATGAACTGTTGGTGGGAAATTATTTTGACAAATGGATATATCTTAATATTTTCAATTAATTCGTAAATTCCAGGATACTTAGTACTGCATGTTAATGCTCGCATGGAAAAATTAACTGGGTTGAAGAATTCTTGTTTTACGGTTGCTAACAATTTTCTTGAATTTTTATTGAAATCCAAAGTATTATATAGTCTCCTTCTAAATTAAATTCAATGCAGCTTCCAGACATGATTAATAGATTTGAGGATAGGGGGTGGAATCATCGACAAATTAGGTCAGTTCAATCGATAATTAATGAAGTAATCGGATACCCGAAGTGAATGCGAAAATCCGCTCATGTAATTAATAATTTTTCCACATTAACCGCCCGCTTCCACTAATTCATACAAAATTATTTAATATGTACTGTAATAGAATGATTTCAGGTGATATTATTATCAAAAAACTTCACTCACCCATCGATTATCAGTATCACCTCAATAGAAAGCCGCAGAGTATGAACCTCTGAGGGAATGGCCCACTTTAAAGAGTCCGACCAACTATTTTATTTCCTCAGACAATCAGTCTTGCGATGACTGCCATCCGGTCGATTATCCTCCGGTAGAATCCTCAGACGTGCACCGACAGCCTAGGGAGTGTATTAGCGAACTTTACCGATCGGTAAGATGGACCTGAAAATAGTTTGGCACGTCGATAAGAATCTCTCTCGGTTTTTTTTCTCCAAGCTGTGGGGATTTCCTTTCAACTTGAGGGTGAGGGGGCGGGAAGAGGCGTAAGGAGAAAGAAGGCTTAGAGTGCATGAGGTACTCAGGAGTTGAAATCGAACGGAGAAATGGAGTGTGGTGGGAGACTAGAGGAGGACGGGAAGGAAAACGAGCCGGGGCGATGCAGTTGGCGAGCAGTTGCCAGAAAGTACAACAGCAATTACCGACGAAAATTGTGAAGAGAGAAATGACGCTTTTGAATTTCGTGAGAGCATAAATGCAGTTGTACATTTTTTTTTTTAATACTAAATACCTTTAACCGTCTTTATCACGAATTCATGAGCTTTTTTTTCGTCTTTCCACTTCACTTGAAAATGTGTCATTGAGGTTCACTAAATCTCTGCCGACGGTGAGATTGTTTGCCAACGTTGGCACTTTATTGTTGAACCATCAAATCCCCGCTATGACCATTCTTTATCCAGATTGTATAAAAATTTTCCTCTTGAAATATGTCAAGAACACGTTGGACCGTCTTGTGGATGGAGGCCGCCTTTTGTTCGCTTGAATCTTTATTACACTGACGTTATACCTCACTCGTTCCTCATTCTACTCAACCTTGGCATCGGAAGAAAAATTCAATCTCTTGGAAATTCCGGCGAGGAGGGTGGCGAGAATTCACATTATAGTGAAGTGAAACGTACTGCTTCACTAATTGTCGAATCATTTGATGGAAATTGTTTGCACTTAGTACAGTCTCAGGCGAGAACCACGGTGACGGGACGACAAGTGCTGGGTTAACTCTATGAGACAGTCTGCATAGCGCGTTCGAGAGGTACATTCAATCTAGCAACTCCATTTTAGAATAATCGTGTAATGATTCGGTGCTTAAAGTACTTGCGATTCAAGATTCTATTCGTGGTAGAGCGACAATTTCCAGGGAATTCATGCTGTTGATTTGTGGTTGATAGTTTCTGGTACGTAAATTGATTACATTAATAGGATTATTATGCGAGTTGGGGAGGGGAGGTGCACATGATCAATTTCATTTTTACGAATATTATAGATGAATTATTATTTATTATGGATGGAATAATTATGGATAAATTATTATTTGAATTTGACATTTTTACTACAGTTTGGAATTGGGTAGAGGGAATGGGCTTCTCATTTTTATGGTAGGACAGTGGGATTAATGGATGGAAAGGATTTTTTGGTAGGTGGGAATTCCTTGTGAATATATTTAGTCCACAAATCGCTGAAGAAAAAATTGAGATATTCTTGGACCGGGAATTGAACCCAGGATCCTTCCGATTACCAGTCGGGTGCTCTTCCCATCTGAGCTTTCCGAAGATATGTTGATTTGTCGCTGGAGAAGAAATTTTCAGTTCGTTTAGTGACATATAAACAGATATTAACTGCCGTTTCGATTAGAATTTTATTTAAATCCTTAATATCGCGGATGTCAGTTCAATTTGAAACGAAATTGTTCATGAAATTTCTTATTTATGATATCTATTCATATATTCAATGACTAAAAATTGATTAGATTAATTTTTGAACAGTATTAGTCGATAGGAGATAATCTTACATTTGTGAATCTTGAGAAAATAATTCCCAAAGATAAATCCGTATAGTTCACGAATGACACTGGATAATGGAGCAAAATCTTCTTAATTAGAGAATCATTTGTTCTCCGTGAAAGAAAAGCGAGAAACGTTATTTTGTGCTTAAAAAGAGAGAAATATCACTCACAGAGGGACAGTTACAAATTGGTCTAGTGCGCTAAATTGGATGAACTTTGATCGTTACGTGACGACACGTTGGACTGAAAAAAAATCGGAAGGGTCTCCGTCGCTATTTCCAGTCGTAAAGAAAGTACTTCTATGCTGCATCGTTTCAAATCGGCAAAAGGAATCGTCTCATTGCAGTACGGGCTCGTTGTTCAATTGAGCTCGTAAGACCTTATCCGGATCTCTTTACCAATTCCATGGACGAACGATTGCTTCTGCTTTTTTCTCATATCGAGGATTCGTATAAAACTATTAGCGTTTTAGGTATTCTGATTTTTATGTGGAAAATGGCATTCCATTGAGTGGGATGGTTCATTAACTTCTTTATGATTTACAATTGATGTCCATGGGCTGTCGAATAATTTGCAAGACTCACTTAAGTTAAATTCGATAGTCGATTACTTTTTAATTTTTAATTTGACATTACAATTCTGTAATCGATTGATGTCACTGGAATTTGGGGTTACAGTCGAAATTGAAGAGCGGAATAATTCAATTAAAACTCATCATTGGAATATTCTGTCGGTGTTACGACAGATTATCTAATAGAATATTTGGGACAAAAAAGCACTTGTCAAAAAATTGAAGACCAAAATTTACACTTTGAAAATATTACGGATGATGAAGTATTCTCCAAAATATTCGAATTAACTGTTTTACGTAATTAACTACTAATTAGTCATTGATAGAAAAATTGTTTTCCAGGTTAATTTCCATGAATCAAAATTCGTCTCTTGATTTCGCTGCTGTATATTTACACGCCGTCAGTATATCATTTTTGGGTATATGGATTGGGTCAATTGGGGCTACAGGTAATTATTTATTTCCATTATCGGTTTGTATATTCGTCTTGAGTAAGTAAACACACAAGCAATGATGAATCAATCGGTATTTTTTCCCTGTTGTCCGTTGTTAGATCTATGATAATGATGTTGAAATTTATTTGTGGTCAAAAAAGAGATTATTGCTTAATTAGGAAGGTTAATTATTCACGTATTTATATTGGCAATGAATCCAGTACATGGAGGGGTATTTTGTATTGAAGCTTTCTATCTTGTAGATACACCAAATAAATTTGAAAATGATGTTTCATTTTTCTAATAAGATAAAATTACGGGCAAATTGATACTGAAGTAATATCATTCTCTAATTAAACGTAAATTAAAAGATAATTTAATTATGGCTGCATATCTGAATATTTTGTTAATTAAATTTCCATAATAACGAAGGGATGGAAAATTTCAGAAATTGATATTTCGATGGAATAAATCAGTATTAAAATAATTAAGATACCATCACCGAGTAATTGAATTTATGATACGTAAAAATACAACACTTTTTTTTGTTAAATTATTATTGGAATCAGACATATGCCCAAGCAATCATTGAAGTATAATTCGTAAAATAATGAATTCGACATTTCAAAATTAATAATTAAATTTAACAATTAAAACAAAGGCTCCAATCACAGTTTTATGCACTCACCGAAGTTAAATTGGAATGAAATTTAATGAAGACTGAACAAATTACGATCTTATTATTTAAATAAAAGATAAATTTCACAAATTCAAAAAGGATTGGATGTAATTGAAATTGATTTCACATTAAGTTTTAGTGACAAAGCGCAACAACTGCCATTTTCATCCAATAAAAATCTAATGGATAAATAAGTCAAGGAAATAAAATTAATTGACGTTAAGAGAATTAAAATAATTGAGTGTATTTGAAGGAATGATGCATTATTACAATTTTGGATTGGCTGAGCGATCATTCAATCATAATTTTTCATCTCTTACAACTTCGATTTTTGTGACAAGTGCTTAAATTTAATTACATTGAATATTTAATGTCTCAATTCCGAATTTAAATCAAATTAATAACGATTCCATATAATTGGAATTTTATTCACCAGGCCAAATGACATGGACAAGTAATTCAATTAGAGTTAAAAATTCAAATTAAACTCTCCTAATAGTCTAAAAGGGAGGTGAAAAATTTGTGTATATTCGAAATTCATTAAAATATTCATCACTCACCTCCATAATTACAGTCGAACCATGTTCGGTGAAATTTTCGGGTACTTGTTTTATTAATTCAACCCGAACTCTCTAAAATTATCGCTCAAAATCAAATTAGCATAATCTATCATTATAATTGTAATGTTTTTCACCACAAAAAAATAGAGAAGTAATTTAATTTGATACTAATTATTTTAATTGATCTCCTGATGCGAACAGTAACACTTGTCAATAGAATTGCAAAGCCATTTAGGCAATTGCAGATTAAAAAAATTAATCCCCTATCGAGGATTCAAAATGATCAATTTAGTAATGTATGAAAGATATTATCAAATTAGTAATAAAATTCTCAATTTGGCAATATGATATATTCCAGATTGGGAAATATGTTTTTTCAAATATAAGACTTTAGTGTGAAATTAAAAGTTGGTGATTTTTTGATCACTAAGATAGGCATTAAAAATTATGGTTGTAAAAATTATAATGTATTTTTTCCATGTAAAAATACTAAATCATATAAATTACAAACTTTAATTTGAAAGAATATGAAGTTTCCACGACGGCAAAAATGTAAAAAATTCACATTTCTCCGTAATAATTCGGCGTTAAAATAATTAAGACCTCTCCCTCATAATAACATTAATGATGAATCCCCAGAAACTGCTGCTGCAACCCAAAAAATAGAGCACGTTAAAAATGTAATGTACGAGACAACGCCCCAAGCGCACCCAGTTATATTTCCACTGTTTTATATAAACCACCTAGCGCGTTTGATTCTTTATTGCTCCCGTGTACATTCTCATGTATCGTGGAAAATTATGATTAATTGGCACCGACGTAACTGCTACCCCCTGGCTAATTTATATGTCGCGCCTACGGAATTGTACTGGAAAATTGTTCTAAAACTCATACATCATTCGAAAATTAAATGGACGCTGGGACCTCCCGCTTCCCCGGAGCGGGGCTTTTCGTGCTTTTCCCTATTTTGCCTCCGTGTACAGTGCGAGTATTGCCCACCCACTGCCAACGGCAACTGCATCAGAAATTAACAGGCAAATCCTGTGATTATACTTATCAGTAATGGCGGTGAATACTCGCCGGCGCAATTCACTCTTTAACAAATGGCAATATCTTACCTCAAATTTGGTCTTTTTTCAAATTTTCAAGGTTTTAAAAGTGTAAATAAAAGGAATGCTATTTTGAGGATAATTTTTATGGCCAGCTAATGAAAGGGCGAAAATTTGGAGTGGTATTTCAATAATTCGGCGAAGGAAATATTATTTCGAATAATATTATTTTCGACACATTGAGATGAAAAATTATGTTCGTAACTCGTGAAAAAAGTGGTTTTTGACTCGTGGGGATTATATCCCTCGCCTTCGGCTCGTGATATAAACCTCCCACTGGCCAAAAACCATTTTTTTTCACTTGTTACGAAATATACTAGATCGCGGTTTCCGGGGCCAGAGACGAAAAATATTATACGTCACTCGGCGATAAAAGTATTATCTGACTCATGTGATTATAATCCTCGCCTTCGGCTCGAATTATAAATCCGCCACATTGGTCGAATAATACTTTCATCGCCTGGTGACATAATGTACTATTGTGATCCTTGGGATCCATCGAGTGACCCTTTCCCTTACCTCCGAGCGCCGCACATTTTCGTATTTTAGTTATAACTACGAAAATATTTCAATTTCAACACTGAGCGGCCAGGTATGCCTTGACCAAATCCTCCAGAACGTATTAAAAAAATTTAATCATCAAAAAGTTTATTAATGATGAGAAAACAATTTTTTACGCACTGAAGAATTGAAATTGCGGCGTCGCGCTCACTATGCGACACAGATTTGCTATAGAAAATTTCCTTGCGGCGTTGCCAAGAGATGACGGCACACACATCTCGATCCCATTGTGTTTTGAGAAAAAGGCAACACTACGTTCGCTTATACACGGGCGGCGAAGCGCTTCTCATGCGACCAACGACGTCCGGTGAAGAGGCGCGAGCAAAGAAGGGTTAAAGGTCAGTGTATTGTTAAGTGTGAAAAAGGTCAGCGTCTTTCTACGGATTAGAAGGGTTTAGTGGCTTTCACGAATCGGCCATGTGAACCTTGTTACCTTTAGGTGCATCACCCTGTGAGGCTCTGTCTGTGACCATCACTTTATCACTATCAATCCCCCTGTAGTCATCACCCTATTTTCTCCGCTGTTCTGGTGCCTACAGCTAAAACAAGCTCTAGGGGATCTTTTTAGGCCCAGAACCTGAAATGTTAGCAAACGGAATCATAATGTCCCTTTGATCCAGCCTTTGTTATCTTGTGGTGTGACCCTTAGTGGTAATTTGGAGCATTTTTATGATTTTTGTAATGCGTTGGAACATTTTTGGAGATTTGGAGCCCTTTTGAAGCCATTTGAGTGATTCGAAATATTTGTGGAGCATTTCTACCCATTGGGGAAAATTTCACTAACTCTAGGCTCACAAGAGTCATATTTTGGGCCTGACAATTTCCCTACTTGATTTGAACATATAAACGCTGGTTTTGAATTCATGAAATTTTTTATCTATGGAAAGTATGTATGATACGCAAGCAAAATAGTTTTTATCATAAAAATTATGAAATAGTCACCGACGGCAGTGGCCGTGTGGTTAGAGTGCTAGACTGGTATGCTAATGATCCGGGTTCGCTTCCCGTCACCGGCGGTCAAAATTTGTAAAAATTTGTA
>JAPYZN010003640.1:0-17214 GCA_030522865.1 Psyttalia lounsburyi | reverse complement strand
ATTTTTCATCTCAATGTGTCGAAAAAGTACTTTTCAGTCACTCGACGCGAAGCGGAGAGTGACAGAAAAGTTACTTTTCCGACACAGCGTGATGAAAAATTATTTTCAAAATTGATTGATTAACTTCAGAAATAATCATTGTTAAAAATCTGCCTTAGAAAAAACAATGCATAAAATTCACATGAAGCTGTAAAAAATCACGAGATGAATTGTGTATTTAACAAATATGACTATTTATTTTTTTAATTCGACTCCTCGTGAGGACTCTATAGAATGCCTAAGTTTTACTGTACATCAGTGAATATGTTGTTCACGCTCGCAAAAAATTAAGAACAAAAAAAAGCCACGATAAGATCCCATTGGGCTCTATTTGTGAGATTTTTCCTTTTTCCAATAGGCTTAGTCTGAGGATAAATATTTCGCGTTTATTATTTTCTGCAAAGAGGTATTTGATAAAATAGCCGACTCGTCAATATTTTATGACGTGTCAACATATTCCGGAACTATCACGTTTGAATTTTTCCATATCCGACGCATTGAATGTGATTTTTCACAAATATTGTTTTTTTTTACGAAATAGGCACTGTTAAAAATATGTACACGTTGATTTGTGCAATTTCAATAATATATGAAATAACAATGAAAACATATTAAATCCATTCTTTTATGGATAAATTACTTAATTCCTCATTACAGATATTAAAAAATTGAATTCTCTATCAATAATTTATCATCCGTAAAGAGTAATATGTTATTAATTGTCAAGTCCCTACTGATTTCATAAATTTCGAATTGCTAATCTGGAATTTTTTACAATTTTGAACTATTCATCTCCTGTAATAAATTTCGCAGGACTTAAATTTCACATGAAATTTTATTTATATCAAATATTCTCTCAATTTCGTCTCTCGCAATATTGCAATAAAACACGGAAATTTTGTACGAAAATAAACCGCAAAATTCTGTGTTTATTTAGATACCATAAACACTGGCCTTCAATTTCGCTCGCATTGAAATCAATAAGCAGATTATTCACAACAGGAGATTACGTCGGTGGTAAATTGACACTCGCTCGGTGGAGGATGTGAAATAGAGGGAATCAATGCCTCCGACAGGCCGTGGCAGCTCTCCAGACGGACGGACTTCCGCTCCAGTTGTCAGTCTTCCATTTATACTTTTTATTTGTGCCTTTTAATTTTCCCATTTTTACATTTTATACGAACGAATAACTGAATTCAGTTATCAATTCCACTGACAACAGCTCTAGAGTTGATAAAATATTGGTTTATTGCTGGGAGATAATTCCCAGATATTCAAAATAGTTGGAAAATAGCCCACGAGATGTCATACGTCTCTAGCGTCACCTCAATTAATTCTACTGATGTGCTAAATCAAATAAATTGACGGAACAATTCAATATACGAATTGAGTGATTTCACTGCTGGACGCTGTGGTAATTACTTGGAGAACAGGCAGACCTGAGACTAATACGCAAAACTATTGTCTCGAAATAAAATTGGCCAGTTTAATTTTCTCTCAGTCTTTATAGAAGTAGAGGAATTGATTTTAGGGGGGGGAAAAAACGTGAATATTCTCATTTTTATCGTGATAACTGGACTGTTTCGAATATGTAAATCTCTCCAGCTCTATTCCAAGATAATTCTGATCAACGGATTACTCCTGATTCCAAAGATAATCCCTACCTTCACTTTATCCTGGAATAACACTTTAGTCCAGTTAGTAACTACAAATTTAATCAGCTAAATACTGAATTTAAATGGGTCAACTAGTGGGTCGTATGCCCAAAACTTGGGAAGACTTACTGGAGGAGCGCGATCGTGTGTTGCATTGGAGTTCTGAAGTCCTGGCACGTGTCGACGACAATATAAACAATGAGGAGACATTTCTGATGGATTACGATAATAAGAGAATAAGTGAGAAGGTCAATCAGTGGATTTCCGAGCACAGAATTCAGCGGGACCGATTTCTTAGAGAATTTATTGAGTCGAGTCCCGTTTACAGGGAGAAAATTCAACGACGAGTGAATAAGGTATTAAACCATAACAACAATAATATCATTTTTTTTGTAATATCCGGCTAAAAAATATCGGACAAAAATAATGGAAATCGTTGAAATAAATTTCTATTTATTCCCCAGATTGCCAATAAACTGAGAAACAAAATGCAAAAGGAGTACAGTGTGGCATACAAGGACGTAAGAAAGTTCACGAGGCGCGTGGATTTGCTCGGTGAGATACAGAGAAAGATACACAGAGAAATCCTGATGTTGGAGAATTCTTGCAAAGATAATCCCAAGAAATTTGCGAGAAAACTCGCCCAACTGAGAACCTGGGTATTCAACAATCTCAGCACCAGTGAGAAAATTACTTTCGTCGAGAAAAGACGTTTTGATAATTTTAGGAAGAGGATTTACGACATTGATCGTAAATACAGGGGTGAGTGTTATGAGCTGTTGGAGAAATTGATTCGGTGATTTTAGAGGCAAGTAAATGGAGAATTCTACTCTGATCTTCTGAATTCATCGTTTTTTTTCTGGCCATACGAGACGTGCGTGGGATTTGTGAGGTGTAAGTGCCTCAGGGGGGAATATCAAGAAGAACCGGAAAACGTGCTGCAGGTCAGTCATCGATCTCCACGGACCATGGCCGTGAAATGGTAGCCAGATGGGCATGATCACATCGTTGGGGTAGGCTCTCTTAGAGACTCCCGGGATCCGGAGCGCACGAAGTGGAAAGAAGTCGATCGACCCGTTAAGATCATCTTGAGACGAGTGACGACCATTTCATTGAATAATTACTTCTCACATGCAAATTTAATAATTGAGAATATTTTTCAATTTCTCTAGACATTTGATAACGCATTAAATCCATTTGACAATTAATTCAAGTTTATTTTCTTGGGAGAGAATCGTATCGGAGCATAATTATTTGCAATAACAAGACATTGAGAAATATTTTCAATGGATTTATGAATTCTTGAATAATAACCGAATCTATTGTAATTTATTATTGTCTAAAAATTGCAAATTGAGGAGGAGAACGTGCTAACTAATTTCTCATTCATCAATTTATTATTTGGAAATCTCTCTAAACATTTTACCATTAATTTAAAATGTTCTATGATTGATTGAAATTTATTCTCTTGGGAGAGAATTAAACCGAGCATAATTATTTCAAACATCTAATGACTCAAAGAAAATTAATTTCTCGCCCCAAAAAATTATAAATTGATGATGAAAACAAATTGATTCATTGAAAACCTATAGTTCCTTCATTAATTAATGACTAGTGATTTACTAAAGACTTTCCTAATTATTTTTTCAGTAAAAAAATTGTCATTTATTTTCTCGAGAGGGAATAGATTCTGTAATTTGATTAATTATTGGAAGACTTATGAGTGTTATGAATGAATAAATGATTTTAAAAAATAAAAAAATGGACTCAATTGAAATCAAATGAAGTAAATAAAAAAATCAATGTTTCAACATCGTAAGGAAATGAATTGTTTCCTCATAATGAATAATCAATCACATAATTTCCAAACAGATTGCCACAAATGTTTGTATCAAATAATTGATTCATGAATCATAATCCCGATAATCCAATCAATGACACGAAATTGCGCGTGCTACATTGAAACTCGTAATTGCGGTATAATATGTTGAAATGGATGGACGTGATCGTAATAGAAATATCAGACGTTGGAATAACAACGGCGGACGTTGGTAGCCCAGCTCTACCAGGAGCACAGCGACGAGAGGAGTGCGATTGGAGAGGCCGCAGGGCACCAGTGACGTCAATGAGTGTGCCAATACAGTTGTATGTATTACGCATCGAATTACCAATAACGTATTGCGAAAATACTATAAACATTGGATAAAGAGGAGCAATGCGGATTTATTTTACGGGTGCAATGGAGCTGAAGAACATGAATTTTTTGTCAATACTTTAAGAAAAATCACTTCGCTTTGCAAATATGGGGCTTAATATATTTTTAGCTTAGTTGATTAATTTATAAAATAATCTCGACAAGAATTTAGTCATTTTCCTGGCTTTTTGGACTTTTTTGCAGCGGATTTACTCAACAAATTTTAACAAATAGTAATCTAATATGCTAAAATAGTCAGAAGAGAGAAATTATATAGATTTCCCGGACACGACAATAACCGGGGCGACAATTTCTAACCATGTATTTCCAATATATTATTTCTCGAGGATTCGGGGAAAGACACTAAAAATATATCTCATTTATCTATCACGATTTTGATGATCATTTTGATAATTTTTCATATTTTTGCTTCCGAATGGAAGCTTTGTAATCAACCAGATTTAAGTTTCCCATTTTTTGTCTTATATCAACTCAGTATGACCCGAGCAGTTCGAAAATGCAGTTTTTAGAGCGTGCCCGAACGTGTGTATTTCGATTGATTTTCTTCGATTGTTCACCCTCGTCTTTAGCGAATTAAATCTTTTTTTTTTTCAAATCTAGGTCTCATTGGGCTCTATCTATCGCCGTCAATCAATATTGATTTAATCCATCAATTTTTTTTTCTTTTCATTTTTTTCGAAAATTTGGGTTATTTACGATAACTAAAAAAACTCATCCAAATCAATTAAGTGACGGCTCAAAAAATTTGTCTTGCTGTTCTCTAGACCGAGTTCGAAGATGAAGGTGACAGCGACAGCCGTTTTTTTAATTTTGATTTTTTAGTGATTTTTAAAATTTTTTATTATATTTTTTTCTTTAGAAAATCTTTACGATATCTGAACACTAGTAACTCGACGTGGCAGAAGAACGTGTAAAAATAGTGCCTGCATTTCTTCTATGGGAAAATTGATGAAATGTTTTCCGTCACCAGCCGTGCCAAGTTGCTATGTTCATTGAATAGACATGCCAATCCTCAATTTAGCTTAGCTTTTATTATTATTAATTGAAATGAAAAAAAAAATAAGCGAGATTACATATATAATACAGATAGAAATCATAATAAAACTTAAATAAAAGAAAAATTCATTCAAGCTAAACACGTTTTACCACCTACGAATGAATGGGAGATGTAAATTCTGGTAATAGCTTATATCTTGTTAGTTAATAACTCGTGAAAAGTGAATTTGTCAATAGAATTATTATTTTATTTCGGGTTATAAAAAAACAGTTACCGAATCATTCAATTTAAGGAAATCAAAATGAAAGCTTATCTATAAAAGGGAATGATAATGCAATAAACCATAACCATTCGGAAGCATATTGCTAATTTTTTATCAAAGACAACTATATGATATACAATGTTAGAGCCATTCCCCACTTATTATTATTCTATCTTAATCTTGGGGTGTTGGAGGGAGAATTGGTGGGAGTGGGTTCTGTGGCGTAATTTTGATCTTATTTTTTCTCAACAAATGCATCTTAAATAGTGAAAGTGTAATAAGTGTAGATCTTAGAATCATCAGATGAGATCATGAAACCAACCGGTGTTCTCAGATTCATAAAAAATTAAGGAGATAAATGGATGTTTCTATGAATTGAATTCTCATTTTGTTATGCATGATTATGTCCACCAAATGACGATTCTTCACAAAAAAAAATACCTAAAATGATAAATACCTCACGAAGTACTCACAACAGATTTTTTAGATGGTCGAAGTTTCTCGTTCGGTGTTCCGTGTTCACTAATCAGTCTCCCAGGAGTTCTAACACAGTTTTTTCACTGATCACACGACAACTTTTCAACAATCTCACTCTAAAACCCGGGTCGGATGTTTGTTATTGTCGAATACACGTATGAGTCCTTTGTTCTCCGCCTGGAAGACCGGCGTCCACTGTTTAATGTACCATAACTTGGAATTGATACCGAATTGCACTGAATTTTCACTGTCCACACGATGTAATCCATTATTAACACACAAACAATAGTTAATCACTAGGTATTCAATTCTTTTTGCGACAATTAATCGTGAAAATCGTGCAGCGGCGTCTGATTCTGTCTCTCGCACTGCTCATCGCCTCTTTCGACCTCACTCTCGGGTAGTTAAGGCGACAGCCGCCAGAGAGCTCTAGTCATCACTGGCCAGTCTGCACCCACCACTCGGTAATCGTGAAAATAGAGAGGGAATAATGAAAGCCCTCTCACAATAAACTATTTATTTATTCATTTATCCACAATATAAATGAGAAAAACAAGAAAAATAATTATCTAATCTAATTATTTAACCCTATTTTTCACTGCTGCATCTAAACTAACCGAAGAACATTGGAAGGATTCTTAGGTATTTGCAATGAAACCCCTCAAAAATCATGAACAATTGAATTTGCTACAAAATTGAATTATATCGTTCCATTATGATATCGTAACAAAAATCCATTAACGAACGGATAATTGTTGAATTGGGCAAATTAATCATATGCCATCGATGAAAATTAAATAATCAATTCACTCCAAATGACCTTCTTCCATAAAAATATTACGAAATTGCGAAATAACGAAGAATTAACACGCTCAACGAAGAAACTCGTCATCAGCAAAAACCAAAAGTGTATAAATTCACCAGTGGAATTTGCCGAATATCAGTTTTACAGTGTCAGTCTACCGAAATTCACAGAAATCGTCATGATCCTGAAGTTAATAATAACAGGAGTAATCTGCACTGCAGGTGAATAATAAATAAATGGTCAATAGTAAGTCATTCCCTGATCAATAAATATGGAAATAATTCAGTTTCAGTTAATGCTGATATTCTAAATGCCAATGACGCCCAAACGTGCATAGATCTCTGCAGCAGCTGTCACGGGACAGCATCCTTCGTTGATGGACGCTGCGAGTGCTACATTCCTGATGGAAATGAACAGGGTAAAAAATACGAGGATTATTATTCCATTTCAATTTGTAATTTTACGCGAACTTCTCTAATTTTTCTTTATTCATCAGGCGACTGCATTTCAAGGGCTAAGAGGCAGGCCGACGATTTGGGAATGGATTTCATGGATTGCGAAGCTGCCACTGCGGAACGACCTGCCAGGTGCAACTTGAGGACAAATAGCATTAGAACAAGTAATTGACAAGAATAATTAACAATGCATAATAACGATTCATCTCCTTACGTCAAACGATGTAAGTCTTCAGGCGTCAATTTTAGAAAGTCATAGACTTCCTTTGAAACTATGGAATTGAAGTACTTTTTCATATTTCATTTTTTAATTCTTCAATTAACCAAATGTAGGAAACATTCTGATATTATTTCAAACATTTCTTGATTTTTACGCTACGAGTTTAATAGAATTTTCTGAAAATTCCTGTTTCAATCATTTTTCAGTTCATCAACTGTGTAGAACTACTTCAAGTGAAAATTAGAAATTAATTGGTGTTGTTTTCAGATGATGTTGCCCGCATTGCAAACTACTTTATGCATGGTGGTCCCCGATTGGCATCCCCAATTCTTCAACCCCAATGTGGCACCGATAACGTGGTGGGTGCACCAAATCCTCAAGGAATGACAGTGGAATCAGAGTCGATGACAGATGCCTCCATCCCATCAATCCCGTACACAGATGCCCAGTTATCCTCAACATCGGATGGCATCGTCGGTGCACCACTTCTTCCATCGCTCTATAACCCACTGCACACTCCATCATACAGACATTCGTCCTTGCGTATTCCTTATCAGCCTCTTGCGTTGCCACAGCTGCCTCCACCTGCACCATGGATGTCAAATGGAGGGCCATGGAGGGCCAATCTTGGTCATTATCCTTTCCACTCTTCTCTTTATTATCCTTCTTCTCTTTCGTACTCTCTTCCTTCGCCCGGTCACTTGCCTCTTCATTATAACCCGCCTTCGCTTCACTACCCCCTGTACCGTCAGCCTGTTCGTCACAGACTTCTAGGGGCTTCACAGGGGGAGGAACCGACGGAATCGACCGACGATATCGTGAGTATTATATTACAAAGACAATCTTCATGGGTTTAGTGGAATTGTTTTAATTATTTTGTCTCGATAATGAGTGATTTTATAAACGACAGGTTGCCGTACTGCTTCTAGAGCTTTCTCGTACGGGAATTGGTATTACATACTTCCCAAACTCGAAAACTCTAAAATCACTACGGCAAAATATAATGCCGGATGGGCGTTATGGGGTTTTTTGCTCGTGTGGGGTTTGGCAAACCGAGCCGAAGGCGAGGTGGCCAACCACGCAAGCAAAAAACCCCATAACGCCCATCCGGCAATATACTATTTCCACTGAAACTTGAAGTTTAAATAAAATTTTTCACTAAGCTATCAGGAAATATCAATTGTTATTACGAAAATTGAAGATTTAGATGAAATAAATTCTGACAAGTTCAAAAAAGAATCTGAACCACAGGCAAATTAATTTTTATATTATTTTATTGAATTCTTTTGAAATTTAACTCAATTTTCCATTACATATGGATTCGTCTAAAGAAGGAGCGACTTGGCAGTAAAAAATCACAAAATATTTTAGAGAATCAATCATAAGTGGTAAAGAAATTGAATGATATTGACTGGAAATTTTGTTTACAGGTGGGTGCACCACATAAATCTCACATTCCGCCAGTCCAAATGATAAGAGAAAGACCATACACGCTGGCAGCTCCGAGACCAATTGTCCAGCCTGGATATACTCATCAGTCAGTGGCAGTCAGTAGCAGTCCAGCACCATGCAATGCAGTGCTGTCGCTTCTCCATCAAACGCTCATAAACCAGAATAAAGTTCTGAATGACATCCGGCAACAGTTGCAGCTGCAGGACTCTGAACCAAGTCTCGGAGTGCGCAGGGGTTTCTACCAATCGGAAGCTAAACTAGGGATATCACCGTCAAAATCTAGCGGTGAACCGGTGAAAGCTCAGGAGACTATCTTGGGGTCTCCGAGGAAAGATTGTAATAAACAGAGAACTACCAGGATGTCTCCAGCCATTGAGACACTTGTTGAGGGAATCTCAAAAATTGAGAAAATCGAGGAGATGGGACAGTTGGAGAAATCATTAGAGACTGGCAATGAGCAGCTGGGAGCAGCTAGAAAAGTAACGAGAGAGGAGACGACTGCGAGAGCTCCTAGAGAAAGTAGACCCAATGTCAATGGACGACAGAGGAAACGAGAATTGAAGAAATTTGATGAGAAAAAATCGGATTAAATCTGTTCTTTTTTAATGATTGATGACACTTTTATACTTTTTATATGATTGTCGAGTGTTGGAGATTTTTGCATTTTTCATGAATATATTGAATAAATTGAGAGAAACTGTTAAATTGTTTATCTTCAATGCTTTAGTATTAAAATTCAAAAATGGTAGACTTGGTTAAAATATTTAGTAGAGATAAGATAAAATTATTGAATTGAAAAAATCAATCGAAGAAAATTTTAACTATCCGTTATTTCTCAAAGTCTCAAAAGATTAATTTCAAAGTGTAAGTGTTAAAGGAGAGAAATCATTCGAGTAATTGTTTTTAATGCTTTAATATAAAAATCGAAGAAATTATTTATAAATTTCTATTATCCTATTTACACTGTTGAAACGTTCAGTAGGAATGGGTTTTCTTAGCAAAATAATCAAATATTTCATCTCCTGCCCTTTCCTTTACCCTTCTTCGAGGAAGTCGATGGCTGCTGAGTCGTCTGCTCAGTTGAGCTCTGCTTGCCCTGTCTCGTTTTCAAGTTGGGAATTGTGTTGCCCAGGTAAAGGAGGAGGGAATCCCTCGTCGAGAATTCTGGCTTCATCGGTTTACCATCGTCGTCCTTCAGCTGGACGCGAATACGTCCTCTGAATAGGAGTTCTTTGCTGCGCTCTCTTGGGTGGAGTTTGTTCTCAACTCCGACATTTAGTCCTGCTGCTGTCAGGACGTCACGAATTTCCTGGTGGGTTGGATTTTCAACGCATTTTGATTTCGATAGTTTTCTACCGTCTGCACGAGTTTTCTTACTGTTTATGTAGATTGGATAGATGCAGACCCATCTGTGAATATCAAAACGTGAATGAGTATTTTAGTAAAATATGTAATTTATCTGGAGATCTTTTAGACGATTTAATGCTTCGTAGAAAATTTGATTCACTTCAAATTAAATATTCCTTGAGTTATTTATGTTATTAATTGCTGAAAAGGGACACTGTCCTTTGGTATAAAACAAAAAGAAATGTTTTTACAGATGTTGAAGAGGTTATGACACATACGGAGATGTCAAAGTGACAGAAAATCTAGCGACAAATCCACAAAAAATACTTAATAAACTGTAAGTGATTCAGATTAGTCGATTGTTTCTAATTTACATCACGAGTTAAATTATTAAATGGACTGAAATTACCTTTCTCTGTCGCTGTGCTTTTTGGAGTCGTTCCAGGCCAGCGCCATGTTTCCTTCTCGATTTGTCGATAAAAAGAGAGACGTGTCACACTTTCGTCCGAAACGAAACGGATTTCAAAATTGCGAGAAATCCTCTAATTTCAGATGGAGCAACATGGAGAAAATTTAATGTCTAATCATTTTTATTTCAGTATTTTTATCCAATCAAGTAAAAAGTCCAAAACAAAAAATAAATTTCCACGGGCTCGTCCGGGATTTGAACCCGGGACCTCTCACACCCGAAGCGAGAATCATACCCCTAGACCAACGAGCCTTATGTCTGTCGTAAAAAAATTTTGCGGTAGAAATATTGAAGGCGGATTTAAATATTTAAAGTAATGTTATTTGAAAAGTTACTTCAATAAAAGGGTTGATAAATTGTCTTATTGTTGTATTAGAATCTTCTTGAGTGTCAATAATTTCCAGAGAATTCAATTTTCTCGGATATTTTGGTTAAATTTTTATTTCACTGAAATGTCAAGTCTTTTCCAACGGAGAATTCAGAATTTTATGAAAATATCAATAAAAAATTTAATCTTTATTCCATTTATTTCATAGAAATTATTGTAAATCATGAAAATTCAGTTACAAATTTCCATAAATTTCTAGTGAAATCTGAAATTTAGTACTTATTCTTTCTGTATCGAAATAAGTGGCTCTCATAAAATCCTACTAACAATTTGGGAAATAATGTTTTAATGAGATTAAGACACGCAAAATTTCAAAGATAATGAGAGGAGAGGCTTGTTGTTGACCTTTACCGCATTAATAATAAATAAATAAATTCCAGCTAGTAATGACTGAGCCAATGAAATCGTTGGGACGAGGGATGAAAAATAAATTTGAAAAAAATACAATTTTGACGCAAGTGAGCTTATTTTTAATATTAACATGTTGCAGCAGAATCATTAACAGTACAACTGTAAATGTCACTCATATAATACATTTTGCATTCAACATCAGTAGTTATCATATCGAATGAATCATAATTCGTAAGTTAAGATTCTCAAATTATTGTGGATTGAATAAAGACTCAATCATTGTTCAATCTAAATTTCAATTCAGCCTGTAAATGCTATCATCGAGTCGATCCATATTAATCAAAAATTCTGGATGATGGTTAAAAATTCTCATATAAAAAAAATCCGCTGCGAATTTGGACAGTTTCTGTGAGTGTGATTCCTTTGATTCATTGACATTTCTCTGCGTTGCACCCGTTTTTTCTTTTGTTTCCGTAAGTTAAGTAGCAAATTACAGTGATAATGCATTGACTATCGATGCGTGATAAATGTATTCTCAACTAGTGGCAGATGTTGGATTTTCTGACGTCTTTCATGATTTTTTCAACAAGAAATGATTAACGATTAATGCTTTTCTCTTTTTGTCATCATTTCTGCAGTTTGTGATAATTCTTTTCTTATCAATTAGACAGTGGATTTGATGGAATCCTCGAATACTGGCTGATACTCGGTCTCTGTGATCCGTAATTCTTTTTTCTCGGTTTATCTCTGGTATTTTTTTCATCAATGACAATTTGAATTGTGACTAGGATCTTAGAATGCAAGACCAGCCTCAGAGTATGTTGTGAAAATTTTCTCCACTGAATTCACGTAGGCAGCTGTCCTCAGGTCAAGACCAAGATTGAACTTCATGGCAGTCTTCATGATAGCCTGCACAAAAAATTCAAGCAATGTTTTCCTCTCTTTAAATTACTTTCGACGAATTGGGGGTTTAATTTTTAAATAGCTTTAAAATGTTGACGAATTAAAAGAAAAATTGTGCAATTGTCTATACGAAAAATGATATAAATTAAATTAATATCACAAGAAGAAAGTTTAAAAGACTGAGCCAAGAATTATTAATTTTTCAAAACCTCATCAATTAATTATTCTCACCCTCGCAGATCGCTCCATAGTGTAATCAAGACCGGAATGCACAATATCTTTTTCGGAAGCACCCGCAATTTTTTTATTAAAAGCCTCAGACGGTGTAACAGGAATTCTTCCTCCAACACGTCCAAATCTGCGTTCCAGTGACTCCTGGACAGACTCTGAAATAGAAAAAAAAATCATTGTGTAGTGAATTCCACAACAATGCACCCATCTCAATTCGATTATAGACGCTCTAGCTCACCCAGCAAGTGATAATTGGATTCCCTCTCGTACTTGAATGTGAGTCTACCGTACGATACGTGATTTAGGTTCTTGAGCCACTCGAAGAAGGAGACAGTGACACCACCGGCGTTAATGTAGAGATCGGGAATTACAAGAATATTCCTCTCGATGAGAATCTTGTCGGCTGCTGGTGTTGTGGGGCCGTTGGCAGCCTCGGCGATTATTTTCGCCTGAAATAATTAGAATTAAATTACTGGGAAGTCTGTCAGCAGATGATTACGAGTTATATGAATTTTTCATGAGGAATTAGAGGTATATAAATAATTTATTTAGAGTAGTGGAATTGTTTCTTGGAAGAAATTAATTCAAAGGTTGATCGCCGAAAAACCAATCTATTATTTCATGAATGATTAAATGAGATATATTCTTAATTTTTATTTAAAAACTACAAATTTAAGTAATACTCGTTTTTGAAGATAAAATTACGAAAATTACTTCGAAGGTCAGGAGACTCGTGTGGGCGAGATTAAAAGTATTTCAAGAAATTATTTTTTGATGACTTTACGGCTTTTCCTTGATTGGATAGACTATGGGTTACTTCCTGAGTTTCAGAGTCAACTATGGGTTACTCCCAGATTGCTGAGCCAATTCGGAGACACTCCCCAAAGTTGTTCAAAAATCATCAAAAACGACGATAACGTGCAGGATGTCATGCCGTCATGATCTGGCTAGGGAGAAGTGGTGTTGTTGATTGTGTACAGTTTCTAAATACAATTAAAAATATAAACAGGAAGAGCACTTCCTTCAGACCCAATTATCCCCTCACGGGAATAATTGAACTATTTTTTGAAAGAAAAATTAGATTTTTTACCGTAATGATACGGACATTATGAGAAATGGTGTTAAATGCTTTTTTCCCTCCATGCGGGCCTTAAAGTCATAAATTGAGTGACAAGGGGTAAAGAATTGCGAAATAATCTGGGCAAGTATTAATTTTATCATTTACCTGAATACGTCCAGCATTATCCTTGTTGATGACCTTCTCAATGGCAGCTGGAATAAATATATCACAAGGTTCGAACATGAGATTCTCTCCCTCGTAGGGCTGGGCCCCAGGGAAACCCACGATTGTTCCATTATCTAGCCGGTAATCCTCCAGAGCTTTGGGGTCGATGCCCTCAGAATTGTAGATCGAGCCATCGTGCTCGATGACGCCGATGCAAGTGGCCCCAGCTCGATGTAGATAACGCATCGAGTGAAGTCCCACGTTACCGAAACCCTGGACGATGAAGGTCTTGCCACCCCAGCCGGGCGTTGTCCCGATCATACTCATGTAGTTGGCCTCGTTGATGAAGTTCTCGAGACCGTGGAAAACACCGCGACCTGTCGCTGAGATACGGCCGTGGATTCCCCCCTGATTTATGGGCTTTCCTGTTACGCACGCGTGGGCGTTGATGTCCAGGTGGCCTATTGTCTTGGCGAAGGTATCGGCAATCCAAGACATCTCACGTTCTCCTGTGCCCATGTCTGGGGCTGGGACGTCAACACCAGGTCCTGAATACAAACATCGCCCATGTTATTTGAGGGGAATTGAGGGAAATTATTTACTTTGTATTATCCTATATTTTTCATCTCAATAATTATGAAAAAAAAATTTTAACACTCCTTATCTTAACAAGAAAAATTTTACACCAGGAAAAAAATGGAATGTAAAAGGTGGAGATGACATTCGCCAATAATTTTCTTTTGTTTCATTTGAGAAAATCTGAGAAATATTTGCATTATTAATGATGTCTTATTCATGATTAATAAATTTGATAAATCGTTTACGTAAATTAGCAATTCCCTCAATAATTTAAAAAATAATTTAGACAGTAATTATGGGATAAATTGTTGTAGAAGTCGTTATGTATTTTAGAAAATTATCTTATCTCGAAAAAAAAACATTTTGACATGCGAAATCATTTTTTAACTGACGAATATGATGACTATCGTTACCAATAAATCCCTTCTTAGCCAATTCCAACGTGAATCGACGAGTAATCTTCTCGAGTTCATGTTCAGAGTATTTTTTAGGATCGATTTTGATTCCCGCCTTGGCACCACCGAATGGCACATCAACACAGGCGCACTTGAAGGTCATCAGAGCTGAAAGTGCCTTGACTTCGTCTCTACTGACATCCATCGAGAAACGAATTCCTGAAATGTTGCAAATAACAAGCGTTAACACTTCAAACGTGCCAATGTCGCGTATTTTCTCGGTGAGAAACAGGCAGAACCAGTTTCAATAATTGACAGATTGATTATCATGGAATGGAGTGATCCAATATCGAGATAATGACGCCTACTGTGTGCAAATTAATCCACTCGAAGACACGTGTCACTGTCACGTGTGTCATATATTGGAGTGAGTCAAGGGCTATCAACTGAGTTCATTAAACCTGGAGCTGATATCCAGACTACAAACTCAGCAAATCTCTTACAAAAAAGCTTCTCCACATAACTCAACTCTAAATGGATTTAATTGCAATTTTATCGAATTAAAATATTCCAAAAATTGTGTTTTGTTAAATTAATCATGAAATATAAAGTCAGATAAAATGGAAAAAAGTAATTTAATTGTTATCTGTTTCTTCACTTTTATTTCCGATAAAAATATCATGCGATTCGTCAGGGTCTATAAATTAACGATTGACCAATGCGAATTCGGCGTAGACTGCAGGGCACCAGGAGTCTTACGCAATTATTTTGTGAATTCAACGTACACCTCTCATACTTAGATAATCGTGACCTTTATTTTAAGGACATTGGGACGATAATCAATGAGAGAACCCTTGGCCAGACACTTGTGGATTCAGCTCTAATCAAAAGAGCACACGAATTATCCCCTTGACTTCGTTCTCATTTTGGAATCATTGGAAACGGAGAGAAAATTTGTTCATGTGACACCTCGTGACGAGCGAATTTAATGACATTTTTATGTACTTCCCATCCTCGGGAAAAACTATAGGGCAATAAAAAAAATTGCGACTGAAAATAATCATCTATTGCATTTTTATAGAGGGTTGATAAGCAATAATTCTACAGAAGATCACACCAATTCCCTCCACTCTATTCTCGTTCCTAAATAATGAAGAATGAAGAGAAAAAACTCCCACGTGACACCTCGTGACGAGAAAGCTATTTACTCAGCCCACGAATCACGAGGACGAGCCTCCGGTCTATTTTTAATTGCCCGTACCATTACGAGTGACCCGTTTGAATGAAGCTGCTGTACATAAGTGAGCTTAACCCCCTTCTTACTCCTGTATGACCTCATTATATCGTCTTCTTGAGTCGGAATCTATTAACAGTTCAGTGAACTGGGAGAAAGGAAATATCTGGGGAACCGGTGAATTTAGTCAGACAGTATTAGAATGTTTGTTTGGGCCATGAATTTCTCTAGAATAGCATGGCTTATGGAAAGCCATTTTACGTGGAAGAAAGATATTTAATAAATAGAATTTCAGAAATTGTTACGAACTTTAATTTTTTTATTATCAAAAATTTTTCATTTTCACGATCTCATGATTTTTTCCCCTAAATCACATTTAATGTCACTTTCTTGGAAATTATAGATCTTCAATTGACAGCTGCAAACCCATTAATCCTCATCAAATCCTCAGAAAAAATCGAAAGTCTAATTCGATAACAAAAATAAATACATCTATCCAATTTCTGAATTAACATTAATCATGGAGATAAATGAGCCCAATTGCTCCTGAAAATGATGACGCGGTACATGTATAAAAAAAAAACTCGTTCAACTCATAAAAACTGGAATAGAAGACTCGTGGGACGCAGCCTTCAGTTAAAAAAGAATCCGCAAAACCAATACGAAAACCACATAATGGAGCGCAGAATAATGCCTGGCATTGTTCAAATACTGTCGCGAGACCTGAAGTTGATCGGGGTTAAATCGGTGAGCATCTGGCAGTCGAATAAGCCGGATGAATCAGAGTTTCACGAACAGCTAAGTTTGTATTTATGTAAGTGTCAGGATAATTTGAGTCTTCCCATAAACACACGAGTAAAGATTATGATAATTATTTCAGCTTCCTCTATTATCGTGTAATGAAGGCGTACAGGTGACGTGCTTGGCATTGCATAATACCAGAGGGAAGAATTAAAAAAACCGAACGAAAGAGGAGAGAGTAAATAGGAATGTAACAGAAATGTCTGTTCCACTGACTTTATTTCACGAATTCGTCAGGGACAAAACCAATGAAATTATTTTCAATTCCCCATTCCGCTCGATGTATCGACAGCTGAATTATGGGGAACGGAATGTCGACAAGACTTAACATGTTCTGATAACGAGGATGATAGGTTGACAAATAGGGGATATAAACGTAATTAAGGGTTTATCGTTGTATGCCACGGGGGCAAATTTATGTTTGACGATCAGATGAAATGAGTAGAGTATTATTTATTGAGAAAAAAATGTAATCCTGCCAATCGAATATTTTTTGTACAAGAATTCAAAGCTAAATTTTCATGCAAATGTCTATCATCTAAAGAATATTTTCATCACGCTGTGTCGGAAAAGTAACTTTTTCGACACATTGAGGTGAAAAATTATGTTCGTAAGTCGTGAAAAAAGTGATTTTTGACTCGTGGGATTATATCCCTCGCCTTCGGCTCGTGATATAAACCTCCCACTCGCCAAAAACCATTTTTTTTCACTTGT
>JAPYZN010003639.1:0-14558 GCA_030522865.1 Psyttalia lounsburyi | reverse complement strand
AACGTGGCAACGTAGCCTCAATCAGCTGTCACTGCGCGGGCGATTAGAGCGGTTTGAAATGGATCGATATTGAATATTTCATTTATTCAACAAACAGTTGCATAAATTTTGGTTGAAAACAGATTAATAACCAAATATTTTGAGCAGTATTCAAGTGGAGAGGTTATGGCATCCACTTCAATCGACTCCCGCATACGACTTGAATTTACAGCGTTGCCACGACTAGTAGCGACCTAGTCGACTGAGTGACTATTTATTCGTTTGTTTATTTTTTTAAACCAGAAAATTTGAAAATTACTATATTGAGGACTTGTATATTTCATAGAACTAATTTCCCACTGAATGTGATCATTTTTAGAAGTTGTTTAATTTTTATACATTCAACGACTTCAGGGGCCACTGATGAGCTACTTTAACAAACTCAAAAGAAAAATAAAAAAACTCAGAAACAACTCAGAATTGCCCGGCTCATAATTTTTGTCTTAAATTTCCCGTGTCGGCTCCCCGGAATGTCTTCCCCTTTTTTACTGCTCGTCTATCCCTTCATCGAGGAATTTTCGTCTCTACCCACCTCAAAATTCCGGAATTTTCCCTGAATTTCCCGTGACCCTCGGAATTCCCTCGTCCAAGGGAGCAGACCCGACGGTCTCCAAAACTTTCAATTTCCCAAAAAAAATCCCCGTCTCCACTCAATCCCCCTGGGAACCCTCTTCCCACAGTCTCAAAAACCCACGAGAAAAAATAAAAAAAAAAAACCCTCCGCCACTGGCGAGGACGCCCGAGAGAGTACAAAGAAATGTAGCGGCTCCGGGTGAAAGTGAAAAGATGAGGGCAAATTGGTGCGAGCATATGGCCTCTCCTCACGGCTTTTGGCACTGCTAGCGTGACCTCGCCACCGCCAGACGTGCAGTTCCCGATGAAAAAAAAAGGAGAGCGGGGTAGAAAAAAAATCCGCCTCCCCCCCGGGGCCTCTTCCTACTCCCATAAAAATACTTCCTCCCACGGAGCCGACAGTTCGCCGATTATCTCCATCTAAAAACTGTAAAAAAAATAGAGAGAATTTGCAAAACGCATCCGCACTTTTCATTCAAAGCGATCCTTTCTTTTTTTCCCCTCTTTATTTTCTTTCAAGCGAACGACTGAGGAGAGCGGCCGGCGAGGGGGTGCGGGACGAGACCAGAAGAAAGAGGCGAGAGAGAGGAAAAAGAAGGCCTTCTTTTCGGACATTGAGCATTGTGATGGGGCTATTCAGTCTTATTTTCTGCCTCGCAAATATATCTATCCACAGTAGAGCGACCTACTATCCTTCTGTGCAACCTCGCGCACTTTTTTTTTTCTCTCAATTCGTCTTCTCTGTCTCCCTCGCACAACTCACACACACACACACACACGTCTGGTTGGCATTCACACGTACGAGGAGGCTCCTAGGCGCGTAGTGTCTTTAAACGGTCGTGTGTGAAGTTACATTGAGGGGTCTCAACTCGCAATCGACGAGAGTTGGCGGTTGCCAACTGATTAATCGATCCGTTAATTTTCAACATTCTGCAGTTACACGCAGACGATTCAACACTTCTCCGGACTTCACGCAATACCCAGCGGGGGGAGGAGGCAGCAAGGCCAGCGTTTTCGCCGATCTCCAAGAGAATAAGATGGGAATGCCAGTTGGAGCAGTTGGAGATGATCAAATGTTAGTTGAGATCGGGGCAAGAGGAAGTGTCCTCAATCGACGATAACTCGGGATCGGCTGAGTGAAATTCAATGATTTTTGAGTCGTTTAAAGCTGAGATCTTCAGCTTGAAGATGACGGAAAATCAGTCAATGTCAATCGGCCAATCCCGAGTTACAACTGTTTTTCTGGATCTTGAGTAGCTCATCCGAAAACTCGGGTGATAAGCAACTGCACTGTTGATAATGAGAGAAAGAGAAAAAAAATTCTCTTGCCCTCTGAGGATTCATGAGCTGCAGATATTGCGTGTGGGGAACTAGTGCACTTGGACCCCGCCATTCGCTGGCAGCCATCATCATCATCAATTTTTTATTTCTCACTCTCAAAGAGACAATCGTGAGCTCGAGTCCTCCGCGGTCGTCGAGAGCAATTTCATTTTTATTCCACTCCCCCTCTACAATTGTATTTCTTTTTTTTTTTATTATTTTTCATTCATTGTTATCATCCTCTGTTCATTCTGGGGCGATTAACGAAGAAAGGACTCACGATTCGAGGGAGCTCGGAGCCAGCGAGGAAGTGGGCCGGCGTGAAATGAAAATAAACAATGAGCCGATGGAGTTTTGCGCATGTGTACACTGGATGCTAGGTATCTCCCACCCGTCCACCCCCTTTTTGTTGACTCGGACTGACGCTTCGGTTTTCTTTACTCCTTCCGTTCCACCCTCGACGAGGTTTGCCGCTCCAGTCGGCCGCAATTACCCTTTTTTTTTGGCTTTTTTTCGGGTGAGAAAAATATTTTTAATGTTCGAGCTATTTCAGAGAATTCAAGTGATGGGGGTTTCTACTGCTCGTGGGCTTATGGTGCCGTCACGGTGTGCGGGCCATATGCTGGTGAATTGTAAACAACGATAATATAAATAAATAATAATGAAATTCTGGGTAACTTGATAGCGATTACTGACGTCTTCGCAGAAGTTTTTACTCTGATTTGTTGAACTTCCAGAGTCGGAGGGCGGAAATTATTGTAATAACTGGCGAAATCACCCAGAAAAGCTCATAATTAAAAATTTATGGAACTTATCGTCTGTTTTTGTTAAACATTTGAACACCTCGCGGTTGACTTTGCTACAAAATTCAAGTGAATCAGGAAATTTTCATGTTCACGTAGTTTAAAAAAATGTTCCAACGGATTTCCCGTAAAATAAAAAATTGAATTTTTGCAACGGAATTGAATATTTACTTTCACTCCCCCTAAATAAAAAAAAAAGATTGCCAGGTTTTTTGAGCCATTCCTGGAGATAATCCCACCCTTCTGGGATAGTTGGAGTAACCGACCTTATTCTCTCGATTCTTCGCGCTCACGTGCGAATAAAGAGTGAATGAGTACCACTGCACGTCCAGTTAGGAGATCCATACGGAAAGTAGAACGCTAGGATGAAGTGACGCGTACGTTTCACGACTAATTAGAAGCGCTAGGATTGATGCTAATAAGCGAAAAAAAAAAGAGTCTCAGACTGGATTATCCGAGGTACGCTGGGGTAGACTGGGGCAAAATGTCTTTAATGGACAATAACTCGGGATTGGCAGAGTGAAAATGAATAATTTTGAATTCATATTAAACCTGGGATTTTCAGCTTCAATATTAAATAAAAATCATTCAATTCCTCTCGGTGGATCCCGAGTTATTGACAATTGAAGTCCTTCCAATTTGCCCCCCTCTCTCCTACGTATCTAGAAGTAATTATTTTCTAATTGTCTGTCTTCAATACAATTCACACGGGGCAGGCACTCATGTTTTACAATATTCTTGTCCCCAATAACGAAATTGTCGCACATGAGCTCTTATTTTTTTTTTAATGTTTATCTCCTCAGTTATTCCGGTGTTTTCATAAAACGAGAGAGTGGGACAATATGGAACGTCTTCAACTGACGATAACTCGGGATTGGCAGAGTGAAAGTTGATAAATTTTAATCCATATTAAAGCTCGAGTTTTCAGCTTCAACATGAAATAACAATCATTCAATTTCATTCGGCCAATCTCGAGCTATCGATAACTGAAGTCCTTACATTTTGCTCTACCCATGTATTTTTTTTCTCCTGCCCAGGCCTCACAGGTCTCAGCATTCTTTTTGAAGAAAATCCGAATATTTTTGTAATCAAGAGAGGGGAGGGGGGGAGGGGGGACAAAGATTGTAACGGTGTGCGCTGAGTTTGAGACTTTATCATTGAGTGCTGCGATTCTGATCGCCAGAAGCGTGGGTAAATACGTAGGTGAACTCCCACGAGCGGCAGGAGGTAGTTGGATACGTCCGTCCAACAACGCGGATACGTATCTCCATGGGTATGTTGCAAAACTCATTGCTATATGCACACAAACACCAGCTGCGTCCCCTCACCGCCTCCCCCTCTCTCGTACATTTGTCGTTTTTTGTTTCGCAATAGCATTAATGCTAGGAAAACACAGCCAAGAGGCTCGCCCAGGTTTTCCGGAGGATAAGCCAGTTGCTGTTGATGTTTATTTTTTGCTATCTCATTAGAGAAAAGAAATTCAGAAAACACTATTCATTCTCAATGTTGCGATAAAAATTGCCGTCTGAAGGAGAAATTTGTCGACAATGATTGAGTGTCGGCGGGATGAAGAAAAAAAAAATACGTTCCTTGGTAAACTTTGAAGAGGACATTTTATTTTGAATTTTTTTCCCCCTCCGGGGACATGGCGACTCGGAAATTTATGAGGCAACGCCACCGCGGGAATTTCTAATGAAATTGTCGGAGGAAGAAGTTCTCGAAGGACTTTCTGTAGTTATTCAGGGGAAAAAAATCATATCGTAACGAAATCTCGAAGTTGTGCGATAAATCGATCTTTTTTCTATCGATACTGGAGGAGAAATCGAGAGAGGATTCATTTATGTTCCTATTACTACTGGAATCCCCAAATCTCGAACGTGCGTGATGCGATTAATCGATTATTTCAGTTTTATCGATTAATCGATTAATCGATACTCGATAATTCATTCTCTCATTATGGACAAGATGGAAAAAACGACGAAAATTATAATGAAGACGTTAATATCGATTATATATTAACTTCGCCCAAATTATATTTCCTTCCACGCGAGATATCTTACACCTCGCGCCTAAAATCGATCTCTTTTCTATCGATACTGGAGGCGAAATCGAGAAAGAATTCATTTATGTTCCTATTACTACTGCAATCCCCAAATCTCGAACGTGCGAGATACGATTGATCGATTATTTCAGTTTTATCGATTAATCGATTGATCGATACTCGATAATTCATTCAGTCATTAAGGACAAGATGGAAAAAACGACGAAAATTATAATGAAGACGTTAATATCGAAGATATATTAACTTCGCCCAAATTATATTTTCTTCCACGCGAGATATCTCACACCTCGCGCCGTAAAATCGATAATCAGAAATCTTATCGCCGGGGATTGATAAAAACCCGTAAAAAGTACTTGTATATCCCTCCCACTGTAACGACCATCATTGGCACGAGGAGGGCATCACAAAAATACGAAAGTGAGACAAGAAAAAAAATTCTTTGTAGCGAGAAGAAGCCACGGAAGACGCGAGTCGAATAATTTCGTCTCCTCGTTTCCGGTGGAGGGAATCGCAGAAAGAACGGGAAGACTCGGCTTTGATGGCAGAATGAGACGTGTCTGTTCGTGCGACACGTCGTTACGAAACGGCCTAAAACCCTCGTCACGATCACACTCATATCCACCCAATGGCAGGGGCTGGGGACGAAAATTTTTGGCACCGGGAGCCGCAATTTTTACGGGAATAAAGAAAAAAACTGAGAACCAGCGGAAAAATTGCAGAAGCCCGGAGAACATTATCAACGATTGTATTTTATCGCGATATTTGTACACGAGTGAACCCACAGTACGACCATCGTTGGGAGTTTTACGAGCGTGTCGATGTGTGCCTTGGAAATTCTTACGGTTTTTCCCCCACGGGCGAGGCCACGGGCTATCGATTCGCCAACGGCGATGCCACCACCGGAAAGCCGGAAGCGTCTGAATCTGGGCGACATTATACGCCCGGCCTTATTACCACGTCGCACACATGCCAACGATTTGGATATTTACGATACTGTCGCCTCATTTCGACTATCGTTTGTCCAACCATTGTCCACATTCGCAAATATCGCGAAAATTAACGCGGAAAATTCAACCGATAACTTGAAAAATTTCCTACGACTCTAAAAATCAAATAATCTTCCGAGTTTTATTGGGAAAATTTCGTTGCGCAAAAATTTGTTAAAAATGTCGCGAATTAAATTGTCTAAATGAAATATCCCTGGCAAATTATTTTACATTTTCAATGTTAGTTTAGTTTATCCCTTCCGGTGGAATTTTTTCATTCCGTAATGGGAAAAGGGAAAATTCTTGGAAGACGGAGAAGGTCCGCCGAGCGGGAGTTGATTTTTTCTCACTTCTCTCATTCTTTTCTGCATCCGACGATTGTCCACATTCCCAAATATCGCGAAAAGTAACGCCGAAAATTCAACCGATAACTTCAAAATTTTCTACGACTCTAAAAACCAAATAATCTTCCGAGTTTTATTGTCAAAATTTCGTTGCGCAAAAATGTGTTAAAAATGTCGCGAATTAAATTGTCTAAATGAAATATCCCTGGCAAATTATTTTAGTTTATCCGTCCGGTGGAATTTTTTCATTCCGTAAAGGGAAAAGGGAAAATTCTTGAAAGACGGAGAAGGTCCGCCGAGCGGGAGTTGATTTTTTCTCGCTTCTCTCATTCTTTTCTGCGTCCGCTCAAAATATATCTTCCTAAACTTGGAATTTACATCTGACCCGGTTTCGCGGAGTTATAATAGTCCAGATAGCTGGGAAAATGTGGGGCCAGGCGAAAAAATTGCGACGAGCAGTCAAAATAAATTGAGGGAATTTTCTATTTTCCCCCTCGACGAGCTAAAGTCCTCAGTCTTCCCAGAATTTTCATGAAATTCCCAATTTTCAAAATGTTCTATTTATATTCTTATTCATGAATTTCCATTTCCCAAAAAAAATCTATTGTAATTATCAACTTTGAAGTTTTAAAAAACATTCAGAGCTTACAATCGAATATCCCGATTTTCCGCGAAAATTATTCTTTCACGAAATACCCCAGCCGGAAAATCATTCGTCATTTGCACCCGAAGTTCCTAGAGTAATTAGTTAACCCCGCGCAAGAGTACATTCGATCCCGGGCCCAAGAACCTGCAGCCCCCGACCGAAGGATAAAACCCCTGAGGAGTGATTTTACCCCCTCGCGTGCCGCCCGGCCGAGTAGATGTTCCCCAACCCCTCCACGCGAAATATCTCCTCCCAAATTTGGAATTTTCATCTGACCTCGTTTTGCGTATTTATAAGGGTCGAGATGAGTGGGGAAAACCCGGTCGATTTTCGTGGGGAGTGAAGCGACGACAGAAAAAGGGGGCGATATAGAGAAAGAGAGAGAGAGCGAGAGCGAGACAGATGAGCGAAACTAGACGTTTTCAGAGAACGACTCATCTGGCGGTGCCAAGGCGGTCGATATCTGCGACGAACCGTGGAAAATCGCGGGAGTTTGCGACTCTTGGAAGTTAACTCCTGTGCCAAACGTGGCCGTAAGACCGGTTGTTGTTGTCTCTGAAGAGGGGAAAGATGAGAGACTGGTCGAGGAGGCACGTGAAGTAACCGAGGCGGTTTTCGTGCCCTCCTTACTCTTTTATTTCTCTTCACCTCTGCTCATTCCCCTCTCTTGCTCTCTTCATTTGCTCCCCCTCTCTCGCTCTCTCTCTCTCGCGGTGATTTCTTCTTATTCTGCCCCCATCCCTGCCTCCACCGATGACCGAGCCGCGAACCCAAGATGGCGTCCTCGAGAGGGATAAAGGGAGTTCTATAAGGAAAGAAGCCGATGGCCAGCGGCCAACATCGAGACCCAGCGATTTTCCACATTTCGAATCGAGTCCGCGCGCCTTCCCTCGAATTCTACCCACGATATATCGTTTGAGCACGATCGATCGGCCCGCCGCGCCCTGCGGCCTTTTGTCCTTCTGTTCCATTTCCCCTTTTCTCTCTCTCTCTCTCGCTCTCTCGCTCCTCATTTTGCCCGGCTTCCACCTTTCTTCGTCCTCCAAGGCTTTTTAACCTCTCTCAGTGGGACCACTCTCAGAGCCCGGACAAACACCCGAGCCGATATTCCGGGAAATGAGGGTAAATATTTTTCATCGGTCTCCGCGATATCACTGAGGAAATATGAACCCTCGGGAGGTATTTTTATGATGAAATTCTAATTGCTGTGGTATTTTAGTTGGTCGACGGTAGCCCCCAAAGTGCAATCGATAATTCGCGAATTTGTGATGCATTTTGTGGAAATAAATATCAAAAGTAGAGGGAAACATCTGGAACTCTTCAAATATTACGTCGAGAATTTTCTTCTGGGTCAACAGGCCGGATAATCGACAGTTTTATCAGGAGCTTCAGTTGAAATAGTATATTTCTCACCTCGGGAGGAAAAGTAGACAAGTCGTCCTCACGTGCAAAATTACGATCCGCAGGCGAGGGTTGTAAGCACGTGAGGAATGCTTGTCTGATCTTCCTTCCGAGGGTTGAATACAATTTTTCTGCCAAAATGGACGAAAGTGAGCGTTTTAAACCGAGCAAAGAGAGGTTAAAATGCTCACTTTCGGTCCATGTAGGCAGAAAAAATAAAACCAGAGGATCTGAAGTAGAAATTCTCACTCAAGAATTTCTAAAAAAATTGTATATTTCTCACCTAGGGAGGAAAAGTAGACAAGTCGTCCTCACGTGCAAAATTACGACCCGCAGGCGAGGGCGAGGGTTGTAAGCACGTGGGGAATGCTTGTCTGATTTTCCCCCCAAGGGTTAAATACAATTTTTCTGCCGAAATGGGCGAAAGTGAGCGTTGTCAACCGAGCGAAGCGAGGTTAGAATGCTCACTTTCGGTCCATGTAGGCAGAAAAATGTATTTTAAACTGCAATTGAAATCAAAAGAAAAAAGGAAAATATTTTGAAAAAATAATAAAAACTGAAGACTAAATTCTCATTCGAGAATAAAAAACAAAAAACGCACTTAAATACATTCGAAATTATTCAACCGCGTCCGATAATTTAATTTATAAAAAGTAAAAAATGCGAGTAAATGTCTCCTCGAGGTTTTCTCGATACCCAACAAATAAAAAAAAATCTCTGCGCGAAAATTGGGGATATATTTTTAATGAAAGTTTAATTCCAATACCTCCCCCCCGCCCCTCCTTCCAACTTCAAGCAAGAAATATTCATGCCCGGAGGAAGCAATGATCAACCGGGAATGAATCATCCGAGAATTCAGAGAGTGAAATTGAATTTATGATTTTTTCTCCCTCACGTTTCATTCCCCCCCCCCCCTCGCTCACTCGCTCTCTCTCCTTTTTTTTCCCTCCTTGAAATGCCGACGAAATGAGTGCGAGGGAACGTGGAAAACTTAAAGAGAGCCCGACCAGCTGGCGAAGCTTTTCCCAGTGGCATGAAGTATGACCACTTGAGTGATACAACTTCCGCTTTTAAAATTTCAATCCCTACGATTATATTACTACCATCGTCTATTACCGGTTTTTTTACAGATGTTTTTAGTATTCGGTCATTGGAGTGAGTGTTGAAAAATTATTCAACATCAGTGATGGGAGTCAAGTGTCGGTATCGTATTATCCAGTCGAGTGAAGTTTGAACTTTTCGCGTAGCAACTGCCACGAATCCGGAATGAATTTTCGTATGCGCATTTCTCCCGTTCCCTCTCATCCCCCCTTAGACCCCCTCGCGATCCGCAGATTTTTTCTCTTTTTGTAACCGCGATACGTCTCCGGGATTAACTTTGCTCGTAAATTATTTCAGGGAGTGCTCCACTTTTTCGCAGAATAGCGGGAAAAACGTTATGAAGAAGTGGCTGGTGGCAGGGGGTGGAAGGGGTAGGGGATGACGAAAAAAAAAGTCAATACTCCCACGGCAACCGATAATGGCTGGGGATAATCTGAGGAGATGAAAATAGTCTATGAAGATTGAATTTTGACGTTTGCGAGGAGAGAAAAATTCGCTAGTGGAATATATTTTCTGGAGGGAAGTGAAAATCTCAGGATTTCCCCGGTTCGCATTCCACGTTTCTGTCCCGACAAAGGTGACTATAAGTCGGGATCGGCCGATTGAAAGTGAATGATTTTTATTTCGGGGTGAGGGCGGAAGTCCGAGCTTTAATATGAGGTAAGATTTATTCAATTTCACTCTGCCGATCGCGAGTTATAGCCGATTCAAGACCTTCAATTTGCCCCACTGTCCCTTGTTGATTTGAAACTTTAAAAACTGAAAATAATTTTGTTAAAATATTATATTATCGGCATGTCTGCTTAAATTGTCTTCAATCTTTTAATTACTCCAAACTTGAACGCAATTTGGGATTGACTATTTACGTTTGCATGAAAATTTAATGGAATTTTTCCAAAAACTTCAGGACTTCTCTCAAAATCGTATACCACGTTTCTCTCCTCACAAAATTGATTATAACTCGGGATCGGCCGAGTGAAATTGAATGATTTCTCGTCATATTGAAGCTGACACCTCGAGCTTTAATATGAATGAAAAATTATTCAATTTCACTCTGCCGATCCCGAGTTATTGTCAATTGAAGATCTCCAATTTTGCCCAAACAAAGAAGCAAAAAATAAAAATCCATTGACTGGCAATTTTTTTGCGCATTTCATGTGAGCTCATGGGCAGCAATTCCCTCGTCCGGTACAAGAATATGGTAACACATGAGCCCTTGCCCTCAGTAAGTCGCATCGGAGACAAGCGGTGGGACAAAAATTACTTCTCGCCAAAAAAATGAGTTCTACCTATCGGAAGGTTTTTTTCTGTGTCATTCAGGCCCAATGCCATCAAGACAACATTCGGATTATAAAAAAATACGTAGAAACGAATTGCATGATGAATCCAGAGTGACAAGGAAATTCGGGCCAATTTTTCAATTAACCTGCTGGAGAATGACAACTTCATGTCGACTGGGGGATAAACTTCCGGTGATATTACTCGTAGAATTTTGTTTGAGTGCACGTGCACGAGTGGCAATTTACATTTCTGCAATTGAAAATTGAATTTCACTCGGTTGCATTTTCAGGATAGAGTGGAATAATGGATTACAAAGGGAATAGAATTTCAAGAGATAAAATTTGAAGCTCACTCGGAATTGTTGGAATGATAATAGAATGGGTTTCTCTACTTCCGGGGATGAGAGTTTAATTTTCATTTAAAGAAAAATAGCACGAGGAGTATGAAGTATTCGGGAGAAAATTAATGTTGAAATTAATTTTTCATGAAAAATATTGTAATCCAGACGGTCGCGAGGGAGGGGGATTTTCATTGGAAAATTGCTTGCCAGGGATGGAAAATAGTTTTAATATTTTCCGGAACAATTTCCATCCTTCCAGAGATAATGAATGGAGGTAACATTAAATTTACCAATCGATCCCGGTGAACAGGAATTAATTTTTCAGTGAAATGCACTCTAATCGACTTTAAAATTTATACACCAAATTGTAGAGGATTTTCCTATTTTAAATGACTAATTCTTTAATGAAAATTATTAAAAATGTACGAGCAGAAATTCTACTCGTAATTGCCCATTTATGAAACTGTGGAAAAATTCAAATAATTTTCTCATCAATTTTGTTTAACATTTCAGGTATTTTTTCGGGAATTTGAGTACCTCCGTTTTTTCCTTCCCCGAATATCCTCTCTAAAATTACCGGAAAATATTAGATTGAAATTTAATCCCTCGCGTCTCTTGAATTCATTATTAGAATGCGATGAAAAGAAAATGAATTTTCCGACTAAAAAATCCCCTCTGAAGGCTTTCAGAGTCCCAACATAAAATGGAAAGCAACAATACTAAAAATTAATTAAAAAAAAAAAATTCCGTAGTGAAAAAAATTCCCCCCGAAATTCCAGAATTTCTGTACATTCCAGGCAATTCGGCATTAAATTCAATACCAACGAACCGACTTTTCCACTTGATAAATCCGCCCCAAACGGCTTCCGAGTTCGAATATGAAATACAACGCAAACTCGACTCTCATGAAATGAAAACTCCTCGCTGTAATTATCCACAATGTACCACGAGAAATTCCCCGGCGAATTTCTCCCCGCAAACGAGACTCCCCTCCCTCCTCTCAAAGTAGCCGCAAAAATCGCCGAAGTCTAATATCTCTCTCAAATAAAAATCTCACCCTAACAAACGGTTTTTTGCAATAAAAATTGCAGAAAAAAAATTCTCAAAAATTGTGAGAATCAGGGGGTCATCAGAATTCCGCGAAAATCCCAGCGTATTACTCACCGGCGGTAGTTACGCGAGTTCGTATGACCGAATGGGAATACGTGCGGCCCAACCAAGAGAATACACAAGACAATTTTGGCTAGCAACGGTGGGTTAATACGAGACGGAGAATGGAGTGATCCAGTCGGCATTTGCTGGCTCATACCTCCAGTAAGTAGGAGCAAGAGAACCCCCGTTCATCCGGTTCCACGTCACGAAATCACACGGCAAAAAATATTTATCAAAAACACCCAAAAAATTGCAAAAAACATGGCAGGTACAAAAATAATTGAACGTATAATCGAGACACAGCAAAACGCGAGATGAAAAAATAAATCACACGCCGAAAAAAACTGATCAAAAACACCCAAAAAATTGCAAAAAACATAATCGAGACACTGAAAAACGCGTGAAGCGAAGTGAATCATTCTTAAAATCTATTTATCGTTGGATTCCAAATTTCAAATGAATCTCAAAAGCTAGAGCAAAACAAAAACAACCTGAAGTAATCACAGAAAATCAACAATGAGCAAATAGAGGGGGAACAAAAATTCCTAGTAAAGCTGGCAATAATTAAATCAAACATTACCGAAGGAAACTAATATATTCCCATTGTTTATCAAAAATAAAATAAAATTTGTTGCACATTAATTACATTTTTTGCTGGTGTTTTTTGAATTATTGTAATGTTGTTGATTTGTGTTTTTTTGGATTGTGTTATTTTGTTGTGTTTTTTTCTGGTCTTTTTTTGACAATTGTTTTTTTTAAATGTCATTTCACGACGTGTTATTGTTTATTCGGGTGACCCACGTCCTCACGTCCCTCTCCCCCCGAAAAGACATTCCCACAAAATGGCGGCCGGAAAAAAGCAGAAAACTGCCCAAAATTGTCCAGGAAAAAATTTCGCTCCGGCAAAATCCCCCACCCCTACCACAAAAATCTCTCCATAACCAAAACAAACTGTCTAGCAATCAAGAACTTGCAAAAAAATTAACAAATCGAGGACTTCATCTAACAAAACTCCAAATTCTCTCAAAACAAAAATGACAACAACAAACAAGGCAACCGACGAAAATAATTTCCCAACGCCGATTGTTCCCTCAAACTCCGTCTCCCCGTCCGGCGAATTCCCCAAAAAATCGCCACAAGAGAATGAAAAAAGAAATTCAAAAAAATAAAATAAACCCCCTCACCCAAAAACCAAAAAAACACTAATATACGGCTTCCAGCGGTGGGGGTCGGTGGGGATGCTAAAAAAACTGCTCCCTCCGACAGTGCCAGCACCCACCCACCCTCCCACCCACACATTCAATGTTCATGAAGGGCTGGTGAAAGTGCACACTTATGCCCTGGAATTACACTGCATGTATCGTCCGACGTGTTTACCAGGCGAATACTGTACCTACACAACCGAAAAAAAAAAAATAAAAAAAAGGAACGGGGCCAGAGTTACGGAGTCGAATGAGAACCCACATATACGCCGAAGGGGAAGGGGGGACGCCGGGAGGAGAGAGGCGCCCAACAAAGCCCTGCGCTCGTTCTCGCGTCTAAGGCACATGGCAACATATATCCACGGATGCGCGCAAAAATTTTTCGGCACGTCCATTACTCTAGCCGCTGGTGAGTGCCAAGGTACTACTCTCCCAGCCCCCACCCCTCCCCCCCGCCGCCACTACCCCTCTCTCCCTTTTCCTTTCTGGCTGGCTCCTTTCAGTACGAGTTTGCATGTATTTTTGATCGTCTCGTGGCCTGGATGCAGCTCCACGCCAAAGGGGTAGGAGTGCACAATGTGAAATGTTTTCAAGATGACACTTGTGACGATGAAGAGGGAACTAAAAATCATTTTTAGACGTCAATCATTCTCCCTACGGCCTCTCCACTCCTCTCATTCTCGAGGAAGTGGGAGCCCTGTCGGGCTCGGGGGGGGGGGGGGGGGGGGGGGGGGGGGGGGGGGCGAGAGCTAAAGAGAATTGGAGAACGCGAAAATCCGGGGGTTTTTTGGAATTAGAAATTTTTTTTTGGGTTGGAATAGGGCGAGAAATTTTTGGAACTATTTGGGGAATTGGGGACTCCTAATGAGGGGGATAGAAGTTTTATATCGGCCGTTAGAAATTTGGCGAATATTTTGCGACGTATTTTGCGATATATTGCAACAGTCGCGGCTGGAGGGGAGTTTTCACATTTTTTTTTATCGGTTGTTTTGAGTTTCATTTGGTAATTTGGAGTTAATTGCGGTTTGAATTGTTTGGGATTATATTAGAAATTGTTTAATGGTATTGATTGTTTTTTAGTTAGGCGGGATGGCTGTAGGGGATTTTCGGGAACTGAAGGTGAGAATAGTATTTATGCCATAGGTGCCCGTAATCACGCGATTCTAACCTCGTTTCGCTCGGTTAAATCGCGGATTACGGGCACAATGACATAATAGTATATTTCGTCACGAGTGAGACGGAATTTTCACGAGTGTGAAGTTGGCTGCCCGAGGCGGAGCCGAGGGCTGCCAATCACACGAGCTGAAA
>JAPYZN010003638.1:0-17432 GCA_030522865.1 Psyttalia lounsburyi | reverse complement strand
ATAAATAATATTGTCACCGGAGTCGGGCGGGCCACTGTCCACGTCACACTCACGAGTGTGGCGCTGAACTGGATGACGGGGGATGATGTTTGGCAACAGTTTCGAAAAATGATCCGAACCTGTTACTTAAGCAGACGTTACGTCTGAACAAAACTCAGCTAAATAACCGTGATAATGCTCGTGACTTACCCCGTATTTCGGTAGAGCGTCCTTCAAGGCCCTCACTGATTTTTTTAATCGAACTGACCTCTTCACTGTGTCGAGACAAAATCTAAACTTTAATAATAATATTTTGTGTTGTTAAAATACAAACAAGTGTTTTCTTTATTTCTATCCCCATAATCTAATATTAATGAATCCTCAATTTTTCAGCTGTGGAACACGTCCCAAAACTGGGCCTCTGAAAAATTCCATAATTGAGACAGTAAAGTGACCCATAGAAGGATAAGAATTCTATAACTGGGTCACTGGGCTGTTGATATTAATTGATTAATTATATTTTAGTTGTATTTTCGTTCCCGTAAGTTATTGGAAATTAAAGTAAAATTCAAGTCCCACAGATGGAACATTTTCCATGGATGTCACCAATCAAAACAAAAAACAAAGCAAAATTTTAATGATTTGCTATCCTTAATTATTCCAAAACTGGGACACTGATCACTTTTTTTTACAACTATCACATGAAAAACCCGTCCACAGGAGTTTCTTTGGGATTTTGGATTCTCGTGGGATGAAAAATAAATTTTCATCGACTTCTCGAAGTAAAAAATTCAACATGTTTTGGCGTCTGAGACGTCGGAAAGAATAAAAACTCGATATCAATACTCCAAGTCAGCAATGAGTACCAACTAACATGAAAACGTGTGGTAGCTCGTGATAAAATAATTGTCAGAGTCAAAAGTTTAATCTCAATAAAACTATCTCACGAGAGGAGTAATTGGAAATTGGCGTTTAAAATTTAATCGAGTGAAAGTTAATTAATGAAAAAGCTTTTGACAATCAGCAAATGTCCCATTATTACGTATTTTATACTCGGTGAGTGGAATTCGCAGGGGACATGGGTCGTCTTAACGAAGTCTCAGTCATAAATGTCGATTTGCTGGCAGCCCAACGGATGACACTGGAAGACATGTGGAACCTGGGGAATCCTGTCTGCAAATGTCTCCTCAAGCTGCAGTTGTCATCCGATTTCCCTGCACTCGGGCCCGATTTGTCCGTTGAAACCTTCTCCATCAAGTTCGGACGATCTGTTTGGATGAATACACCAATAAAAAATTACAAATATTCGTTGAAAGGTTGTCTTCGTCATCTAAAACTACAACTGCCGAAATAAACCAGCAAAAAATAATGGACAATCCGTTGGTCAAGTCAATGGAGAGAGTTCCAACGAAAATAATTCCGATTCCATTGAAATGTCATGGGAAAACAGTGGCCCGAACACTCGTTTGTAGACAGAATTATCGTTGGCATGTTGACATCTCAACGAATAACCCTTGACATGCATCAGATCGATGAATCTCTCGTCTATTGCATTCAACACAACATCATTCCCATATTTCGTAATTATTGATAACATCAAATATTACAAATCCACCGAGCGTCCAGTCCCGATTTATTTTCCGTTCTATTTTATTATCCCCCTCCCCTCTCTTCCGTCGCCGCAAAACCGAACGAGAAGGGGAATCACCTCGGAAGCGCTGGCCGTTACGTACCTCTCTCATGACGTCACTCCTCATTCCCTCGCCGTGTGTGTCAGGGATTGGCGTGAGTTGCGAGTGTCTCCATTTCCTACACTGAAAATCGACGAAAAAAAAACCCGGAACAAAAGATCAGTGAGAGAGCCTGAACTCTCCATGAACCTCGATCTGTGACAATTCCATTGACTCGTGCATCTTGTGATTGTTTTTTTTTTTAAATCAGTGAATTTGATATTTCGTGGAAGTGAGAAGTGTCACGGGCGTGCACGCAGGTAGTCACGGCCGGCGGCCATTATTGTTGTCAATATGGCGGGCAAGGGAGGTCTAGCCACTGATGTGAGTATCCGATGACTTTGTATCAATCATTGAATCATTATCGATGGGCCACGGGTTTTGATGAGGCTGTGGGAGATCCCGGGGCAAAATGGATAATGTTTTTGTGTGAGGGAGGAGGAGACGCATTTTTTTCCCCGTTTTTTGGGATTTTTTTCCGGGGATTGTTTGGGTTTTAGAAGGGCTGAGGGCTGAGGGCCTGCAGCCACCGCCCGTGGGCTCTCTCTGGGTTGATTGTGAGGTTTTTCTTGGATGGTTTGAGGACTCGAGAAATGTCGGAAATGCGGGGAGTGGGCATTAGTCAGGTTATTAATTGATGAGTAAGAGGAATTAACCACGCCCAATGAATGCCCGAGGTTTGTTTGTTGTTTCCTGGGGCTTAACGATAATTTTTCTCGAAGGGAACGGGATTTTAGTGATTGTTTATTGTTATTGAAGGCTTTGGAGAACGGAAAATAAATGGGATGAAGAGAAATGGGAAGAGTGCGACTGAAAGTGGGTCGAGATTTTTAGGGTTCGCTGGGGATTTTCTAGGAGTTAACGATGGGATTTTTATGAACTTGGAGGCATTTTCGAGCACTGGGAATTTTCTTGAGAATGAAATAAAAATTGGGGAGATTCACTCAGCGGATGTCGAGATATTTTGGGTTGAAGTTTGGTTGTTTTTGGAGGATCTTATTTGGTAGGATTTCATCGGAGGGACTTTTTGTCATTATAATTGGGGTTTTGCATCAGAGGGAATCATTAACTGATTGTTTATTGTTATTGACGGGTCCAAGGAAGTGAATAAGGTGTGAGGATCTGGATGGGATGAAGGGAAAGAGGTATGGAACTGCAAGTGAAAGTGGGTCAAAATTTTTTGGTGAGAATTTTCTAGAAGCTCATGATGGGATTTTAATGACTTCGGAGGCATTCTCGAGGACTTGAAATTGTCCTGAAAATTGAATAAAAATGGGAGGGATTCCTTCAGTGGATATAGAGCTATTGTGGTTGAAGTTTGTTTGTTTTTGGGGGATTTTGTTTTTGTTTACGATCACGTTTAGGAAAGGACTCATTCTGTAGATGTCTCCGAATTTCAGGGAAATATAAATATTTTCGTCATGAGGTTATCTTGCAGAGAATTTTATCAGCTACACAAAAGGTCTGAATGGTAATTACGATGATTGTACTACATTTTGAGACATTCCATTGTAACCTCTCTCGTTTTCTTTTTTTGAGTAACTGCCACAATTTATAAATTTAGAATTGGTTGCTATTTTTGGAATTAATGAGTCAATTTCGATGAATGAGAGTTCAGTCGGAGGCTTCGAAATTGTTTTCAAAATTGAATGAAAATTATGGAATTTGCCTCAGGTAAATCGATGGCTTTCCGTTATCTCTAAATCTATCAGGGAGGATAAATTGTTGGGTATAAATTCCTTACAACTGATGAAATTTTCCTAGAAAATGTCTAACCTATTACTCCAATGTTTCCACTAAATCTAAAAAATTTTCTAAGCCCAATTTTTTATTTTAAATAAATTGGGAGTTTATTTTTTTGTATCCATACCCAAAAAGCAAACCCAATATACCATTTTCGATCAGACTTATCTCAATTTTGGGAAGAGAACTCCCAAAATGTGGGCTTTATTATAATCAAAAAATCCGAAAAATTACGTTTTAATTAACAAACGAATTAATTTTATCGTAAAAGAATCCATGCTATTATCTTTATCATCCCGAACATTGATTATTTATCATAATTAGGAATCATTCACTGAAGATTGATGTGAAAGGGGATAAAGCGATCAAGATAAAAAAAAACGTCTGAACCTAAAAAATCCCAGAATGTTCGCTACCGAAAAATTCCATTTGGAAATTTCCTGAGGGTTCAAGAGTTTAAAAATACAGAAATAATTTCTTCCGACTGTGAACAATTTTACCCAGGACTGAACAATGTTTGAACAGCTCTAGATTCCCAGAAATTGAAACTTCGTATTTGAGAAAACTTTCCAATTCGTTGAGCATTAAACCGCAGTTATCTCCTTAACGACTAGAAATGAAGCTAAATGTCTAATAACCTAAAATATGCATCACAGAATAATAAACATTTTTCATTTGAACTTTTTTTTTCTAGCTCTATCAGTACCGAAGATATCGCTTGCGAAAGTCAGGCTATGACTGAATTTATCATTTCCCTAGACTTCCACACTCAAATAAATTTCAAGTGCAAATTTTCAGGGAAATTATTGGCCGGAGAAAAAAATGATCCCAACAAAAAATGTTCATTATAAAAACATGCAACAGATCAGTCCTTTGACTTTTTCAAGAATTTCCCATAGTTTTCGAGATATCCAACATTTGACGAGCGAGAGCGAAACGAATTTAGATTTCGCAGATCATTAAACCGCGATTATCTCCTCAACTGCTAAAAATGGAGTTAAATATGTAATAACTCAAAAAATCTATCACAATCTGACGAACATCTTTTGTCCAAACTTTTAACTTCTATCTCCAACGGCTCGAAAGATATCCCCTGCAAAACTCGGACAGTGACTTAATTTATCATTCCCCAAACCGCCACTTGATTTTATCAATTTCCAAATTTAATTTCGTAATCAAAAAATTAAAAAAAAATTTTTTTAAGCAACTCTAGATACCTCCGTACTCGAGCTTTCTACTGGCCAATTTTTCATGAGCTTCAGCTTCAGGAGAGAGCCTCTATCGAGAAAAATTGTTTCGACTTGTTTGATCAATTGCTCAATCTGCTCAATGGCTGTGCATGCCCTTGAACAAATCGATGCTCCCCTTTTATTATTCCTATTTTCAAAATATAAGTCGTGACGTAGTAGAGAGAGGCCGTCCGAATTTAACGTCGATGACGAAAGAGCCGCGTGTTCCTCTGCCTTGGTAGATCGATGTTTTGAATTGAGAGGAAAAAAATAAATTTGTCACTTCAGAGATAAAAGTGGGGCACGGTTTTTACTCCTCTGAGCGAGTCATTCCGATTTCATATATAATTTTCTGTGTAGAACCGAATAATTTTAGGAATAAATATCCAACACTTTTTTAAATAAACAAATCGATTAATTCCATTATGAATTTTGCTCTGCCCGTTTAACTATTACAGACAACAATGACCATCATTTTGTTTGTCTCTTGATTTTTTTTATCTACAGTTGTAATTCTCGAGTACTTTTGGTTGAGAATGTTTGTAGTTCTTGGAATGATGATTTTTCGGTGATAACAGTAATCTATGTTTCTATTATTTTTTAAAAATATCCCGGAGGCTTATTTAACAATACTTCGTTATTGAGAGTTTATCAGTTGAAACGTGCAAGCAAGTAATATTGAATTGCTCACGGAGAGAAATTTTTCAATAAAAATTATAAGGAAGATTGACATTTACCAGAGGTTTTTGACCTCATAAGGGTCAAGGGCCTGACAACGATCAAATCACTCACCTCACAACGATCATAAATGAGTTTGACCGTAAGACAATTACGAATGATTTTTTGAAAGGTCTATCGCCTTATCGTAAGGGCCGTTTGTCTTTAAAATGTGTAAAAAAATCGTACATGTGCACGATCGAAAGACCCGTGTCGACGTCAAAACTCAGTATGAGGGTTACGCCCCCTTGTAAGGGCTATAAAAGGGCCTTGTGAGGTCAAAAACCCTCGTAAGGGTCACAAGTTGATGATGACCCTTTAGAAAATCCCTTTCAGCCTTGAACTCTTACAAGTTGTGAGGGTCAAAATCGCTTGTAAAGATTTTTAAATTTGTGAGGTCAAAAGCCCCTTGAGGGTTCCTTTTGACCCTTGAACCTTTAGGAACTCTTACAAGGGTTGAAGCCCTTTATGAGGGTCAAAATCGCTTGTAAAGATTTTTAAATTTGTGAGGTCAAAAGCCCCTTGAAGGTTCCTTTTGACCCTTGAACCCTTAGGAACTCTTACAAGGGTTGAAGCCCTTTGTGAGGGTCAAAATCGCTTGTAAAGATTTTTAAATTTATGAGGTCAAAAGCCCCTTGAGGGTTCCTGTTGACCCTTGAACCCTTAGAAGGGTTGAAGCCCTTTGTGAGGGTCAAATCCCTTGTAAAGATTTCTAAATTTCTGAGGTCAAAAGCCCCTTGAGGGTTCCTTTTTCTCCTTTTGACCCTTGAACCCTTACAAGGGTTGCCGCCCTTTGTGAGGGTCAAAACCACTTGTAACCATTTCCAAATTTGCGAGGTCAAAAGCCCCTTGAGGCTTCCTGACCCTCATAAGGCCCTTACTGATCCAAAACCGAGTCGTCTCAATTTTCGTCCTTATTTTGTGTTATACCAGAATGGATTTGAAAAAAAATCGAATGCGAGAGAATTTAAAACGTTTTCTTTTCACCCGACAAACCAACGAGCGCCGGTCCATTCATCCGGTTGTCCCACCACCTCGTCAGGTGGCGCCAGTAATTCTCAAATCATAATAAAAAATTAAATAGACGACGCCTGGAAATTTTCGTAACCGGTTCGTTGGTACTCTCGTCTCACCTTCGGCGCTAATTTGAACGATACAGTTGTCGCTTATTATCACTAAATTAGCCATTATGTCGTTATTTTAACGAGTCAATGTGTGTCAGGGGGCCGACTAAATCACATACACGTATTCCAGACGGAAATTTTTCCTACAGTAAACAGGTCGGCCAAATCATTCCCACTATTTTCCCCTGTGACAATTCATTATTTCAACGGGTCTATGGGTTTCATTCATGTTCTCAATTTTTTTTTTCCGGATGTAATGACGATCTTCCTCTTGAAGAAGGTCCAGGGATGAATAGACGAGGGAGATCATACCAGATAAGTGTAGGAGAAGCATAAAGAAAACCGCTTTGAACTGACTGTCGAAAGTCACACCAATTTGTACCTAGTACGTGGGCGCAGGATGTAACTTTTTTAATAATTCGTTGTAGTGAATTTTTTACGACTTGAATTACTCATGTTTGGCTTCATTACTGGTCCATTATTCTCGATTTTTTTTTAGAATTTTAGAAGTGTCTAGGAAGATTGAAGCGATTTATCATACTCTGATGTGAAAATTATACTCTAAAGTCAAATAAAGATTTTAAAAAGTAATTAATTTTCATTTTTTGCGCTGGAAAATAATCAATCGAGAAGGTCATGAAAATCGATTTTATGTAATCGTCAATATCTTCTGATGACACGATGCGATTTCGATGAATCCAAATTCATTTCAAAGTTTGGAAACTTACGTTGCAATTTTGAAAAAACCGCTCATTTTGACTCTGCCGATCCCAAGATATTGGTTATTAAAAATTGCATCTCAGGGAGGGGCTACGCCCCCCTCTCGCTCTATTTGCCAGGTCCGCAGGAGGCTAGCTCCTTTCATTATATTTGACAAGGATTATAGTACAAAAACAAAAATTGAGTTCGTTATTCATCAATTTACATCTACCCTCGGGTATCGAAACGAAATACTCCTCGAGGCGGCCCTCATTCCGGTAATACTCCCCGAAAAATCAATGATACCACTTGCATTGATGATTTACGATACTTGTTTAACCGCAATACCTACCCAACCTATTCGAATGTCAGTAATGAATATTGCAAGTGTAACATTCAATAATTCGTTACTGGGAATTTTGGACAAGTCAATTTCAAAAAATGTTTATTCCTGTTAATTTGTATTCCCGTCTGAAAATTATAAAAATTGATATTTTTCCGACTTCGATATCTTGTAATCAAATGATACGATTGGCTTGAATCAGAATTCATTTCAAAGTCTGAAAAAATACCTTTAGAATGGAAAAAACCATATTCGATTCCACTCTGCCGATCTCGAGATATGGATGATTGGAGAAGTGAGATATGAGAGGGGGCTACGCCCCCCTCCTCTCGCCGGCCTAGCCAGCTTTGAAGGGGCCTGGTCTCCACATTTATATTGGCCAACAATACCAAATCTAGGCTTTTTATTTATCAATTTCCATCTCCCCTCGCTTACTCGAACAAAATAACTCGAGGAGAAAGAATTTCCTTCATCTACTCACGCCTCCCATATCTCGCAACCAAATGATACGATTCTGATGAATTAAAATTAATTTCAAGCCTGAAAATATACTTTCAAAATAGAATAAAAATTGTCCGATTCTACTCTGCCGATTTGAAGATATTGACGATTGAAAAGTGAGATGTGCGGGGGGGGCTACGCCCCCTTTCGCTGCGTTCACCAACGCCGGAGGGGGGCCGGCCCTCTCTGGCCCATTTTGATCATGAATTACCAAAAAAAATTCGAGTTTCAATTTCTCCCTAATATTCAGTCGAAATAACTCTCATACAATTCCTCATTCTCTCAATCCTCCTCATAAGATCGATGAGACTTCCCATTGATGATTTACGACGCTTGTTTACCCGCAATAACTACCCAGTCTATTCAAATAACAGTAATGAATACTCCCATCAATTCTTCTCCTTTACAAATGCCATTAGAATAATTATACCGATAATGGTCATCATTTTCATTTGACTCTCGCCTTTATTTCGTGGAAATAAAAGGTGTATTGAGAGGTTTTTCCGTCTGCACGAGCAATTTCTAGGGAGTAGTTAATGAGCCCTCGCCCGAGGGACTCGAGGAAAGCGAGATGGACGGTAATTGAAATCGGTGGAGCTTGGAAACTACAACCGGAAACTTCCCTCCGGGATGCTGAGGAAATTAATCTGTCACTTTTCCGCCATGTAATACAATTTTGCAGTATTTACCAACGGACATGACAATTCAGGTTTTTTTTCCATGCTTGTGGAGGAAGTTGAGGTGGTGGGTCAAATAAGGGCTGTAGGTCAGGAGGGTCAGGAAATTAGAAAGAGCTGAGTTATTTAGAGTGGTCTCGAGATGTGAAAGGCTGAAAAGCCCTTTCAACTTTTTTGAGACCCTTTGAGTTCTACAGTTGAAGGCTTACGACTCAAGTCAAGATTTTTTCTGGTGCCAAATGAGGGCACATGTTGACAAGGGTTACAAAAATAGATAATTTGAGGTCATTTTAGATATTTCGTTCAGGTTTAGATCCACAAGGGTCAAATGAAGCCCTGATTTGACCCAAAGCCCTTGAATCGCGAGGGTCGCGAAATTAGGAAGTCTGAGCTGTTGAGAATATGATCTGGTGATGTGAAAGACTGAAATGCTTTCAACCCTTTTGAGACCCTTTGAATTCTACAGTTGAAGGCTTACGACTCATGTAAAGATTTTTTTCTGGTGCCAAATGAGGGCACAGGTTGACAAGGGTTACAATACAAAAATAGACAATTTGCAGTCATTTTAGATATCTCATGATTTAAAATGTCGCAAAACCTTGCGAGACCCCTGAGGTTCTTCAGGTTTGGATCCACAGATCCACAAGGGTCAAATGAAGCCCTGATTTGACCCAAAGCCCTTGAATCGCGAGGGTCGCGAAATTAGGAAGTCTGAGCTGTTGAGAATCTGATCTGATCATGTTAAAGGTTGAAATGCTTTCAACCTTTTTGAGACCCTTTGAGTTCTACAGATGAAGGCTTACGGCTCAAGTAAAGATTTTTTCTGGTGCCAAATGAGGGCACAGGTTGACAAGGGTTACAATACAAAAATAGACAATTTGAAGTCATTTTAGATATTTCATGACTTGAAAGACTGAAAAGCCTTGCGAGACCCCTGAGGCTCTTCAGTTTTAGATCCACAAGGGTCAAATGAAGCCCTGATTTGATCCAAAGCCCTTGAATCGCGAGGGTCGCGAAATTAGGAAGTCTGAGTTGTTGAGAATAGGATCTGGTGATGTGAAAGGCTGAAATGCTTTCAACCTTTTTGAGACCCTTTGAGTTCTACAGATGAAGGCTTACGACTCAAGTAAAGTTTTTTTCTGGTGACAAGGGTTACAATACAAAAATAGACAATTTGAAGTCATTTTAGATATCTCATGATTTAAAATGTCGCAAAACCTTGCGAGACCCCTGAGGTTCTTCAGGTTTAGACCCACAAGGGTCAAATGAAGCCCTGACTTGACCCAAAGCCCTTGAATCGCGAGGATCGCACAATTAGAAATAGCTAAGTCATTTAGAACATGATCTCGTGATATGCAAGGCTGAAAGCCTTTCAACCTTTTCCAGACCTTTTGGATTCTACGGATGAACGACTGAAACGAAGATTTTTTTTAGTGATTATAGAAAATCGTAGGTCAAATGAAGACACAGACTAATAAAGGTCTCAACATTAGGAAACTTCAAGTCATTTTAGGTATCTCATGATCTGAAACGTTGAAAAGCCTTTTGAGACTGAGTATTTTAGAACCTGATCGCGTGATGTGAAAGGCTGAAAATATTTCTGAGACACTGACTTCTCGGCGAGAAAGGTCATGACCGTAGGATTAAATTGAGGGTTCTTTTCTCGTGTTTATAAAAAATCGCCGGGGTGGGTCAAGTGAGGGCACAGAGTAATGCGGATCATTAAAACGGGAAACTTACAGTCATCATCCCATGATTTGGAAGGTCGAAAACTCTTTTGAGACCCCTGCAATCGTTTGAGGTTAATCGCATGAGGGTCAATTAAGGGCTTAAGATAAAAAAGACTACAGAGCTGGAGAGAGCTATGTGAGACATTTAGAATATCCTCTCATCATATGAAAAACTGCAAACCCCTTTAAGACCCTTACAAGGTTAGGGTTAAACGCTGATGAGGGTCAAAAAGGTTGAAAGGGCTAGCTCCCGATATAGTAATAAGGGCTTACCATCACAAAAAAGGGTCATAAATTAAAAAATAACTACTAAGTTATTTTGAATATAATCTTGTGAATTGAAAGGCTGGAGACCCTTTGGGGCCCTTGAGAGGTCCACAAAACCCCTAGGATACCGAGAATTATCCCACTTTGGGTTTGCAAGGAAAAACCCGAAATGGAATCGATTTAAATCGATTGATCAAATACCGTAAGTCAGTAGTTGGAAATCACCCTTAGATAGATCGAAAGGGCGCCGGGGTTAAACCCAAGTGCATAGAGTGATTGAGGGAGGGGGTAGAGTGCTCCAGCTGGCAAGAAGTGGGGAAATGAGAGGGGATAAAGCCCCGCAGTGCGGCGCGATCGATAGGATTCCTCAGTCAACTCCATCCCTCTCGCTTTATGTCTCAACCCTCCCCCCCACCCCCTGGCGCTTCTGTATCTTCAGAGTTTGGCTTTGGCCTGTCATAGACCAACTCCGCCGATTTCATTCCATTCCCAGAACCACTCGTTTCGTAATTATACACTCGGAAATATTGCGACTCCATTTTTTAATGACGTCTCTCCCATTTCGTGGGGGGGGGGGGGGGTAGCCCTTTCGTTGGATAGGGGAAAATAATATTCATTCAAAAAGGAATTTTCATTTTAATCGCATGGGAATATCTAAATCGGAGTGACTTTTGTCATGTCGGAAAATGGAATTGAAGTGTAATTGATTTTTTAAAATCATTTATAACGCCCGAGGAAATTGTGTGATTTGGAAAAATTAAAATTTATTTAGAATTTCTAGAAAGTACCCCAAAAAGTCGGGAATTTGCTCTGAATGTGGATCTCATTGGCCGGCATTTCCAATAGATTTCGAGAAAGGCTAAAAAAAAAATTAAAGGGACCCTCAGTTAACCTCCTTTTTGTAAGTCCCTTATATAACTAAACTTGTCGGTGCAAGGTTGGCTCAATGTTGGCACAAGATTGGGTCAATGTTGGCACAAGGGCGGCTCAACGTTGGGGCAATGTGTGCACAAGGGCGGCTCAACGTTGGCGCAATGTTGGCCCAAGGTTGGCGCAATGTTGGCACATGGTTCACTCAATGTTAAGCCTGTTATTCGGAGATTAATAACGCAATCGACACCTTCTCAGGCCATCAAGCTAAAATTAAAAGAAATACTTCTGTAGATTCAATCGCCTCAGACAATTATTTTTCTAATTATCCGGGCGAAATTTGTTCCGATTCCTCAGTCCAAAATGAGTCACTCCATTACTAAAAACTGAATTTAAAAAGACATTGGATGCAATTGAGATATGAAATACTGGACATTCTTTGAGTCATTAGAATTTTATTCTATTCACAGCTGTTGGCTAATAATAGTAAATAATAGGGGAAAATGGAATAAGGGGGAGAGGGGAGGCTATTGAATTTTTTTTTTCTTTGTGTATTTGTCGTGCCCCATGAGATCGTTTCAGCCCATGAAAATGGAAACTACAATGACATTTCCGTGTGACTCACTAGTCACAGACCATCTATAATAATCGGTTTATTACACACATTTTAAGAGACTGGATAATTTCAATGTATGTTAGTAACGCGCATTCTCGTCCGGAGGATAAAATGCCGGACGGCTACCCCGAAACTACAGACTAGCCTCGGTGTGGCTCAACGTTAGATTGACCGTAATGTGTCTCTTCCTCCGACGCAGATACAGTCACGGTCACCACGCGTACGCGTTCTTCAAACGCTCAACCATAAATTTATGTTCATAAACATTAGGAATTCCTATGGCATTAGGGAAGCCATCTCGTCTCTCAAATCATTCGAGTCGTGTGATTATTCAGATTAAGTTTTCTCTGTAGTTTTTTTATTTCTTTAGCAGGAAAACTAGTTTTTTTATGAGAATTTTTTGAGAATTTGAAATTATTTTTGCGGTAATTGAGGAGTAGAATGAATTAATTATGACTAAATTCAAGAGGCTCTCAAGGCTCCACACGAGACTTTCAAGTCTCAATTTAAGATCTCGAGAAAAAGACTCTTATTTTTTTAAGCCAAAACTTTTTGAAGATTTTTTTTTTTGCAGTGGAATAATTTAGGACTCTTGAAGCTCAATTTGAGACGTTGGAAAGGTTAAAACTGAAATTTTTGAAATTTCAGAATTCAATGTTTAATTTTTCATGTCAAACTATTTAATAAACAATGTTTATAGAACAGCTTGAGATTTTTGACGCTCAACTTCAGACTTTAAATGCTCAATTTCTAACTTTCAAGTCTTAACATAAGATTTTGGAAAATCTCCAATAAAAAATTAAATTTTTTTGGGTGAGGTTTTTAATTTTGATTTCTATAACGGAATATCCTGACACCTTTGAGGCTCAAGACAGTCAGATGACCGAATAATGTCATCCCTCCAGTTGGTCTAGGGTGCGTAGTTAGCGCATTTCCTGTAATAACTTTTGGCAATATAATTAAAAATTCTATAATTGTCGAATTTTGAATATATCGCCTCTGCCAGGTCATGAGAAATGCCCGATAGTTAACCCAGATTCGCCCAATGTCGGCCAAAAATCGGCAGGAGACTCTCGAAATCTAATTTCCACTCCCCCTTTTTGCGCAAAAAAAAATCCAAAACATTCCTATCCGACTGAAACGATCACGTGCGATAAAACTCCCCATAACAACAGCGGTAAAATGAATAATCAGCCAAGAAATTTGAGACTTGGATCGGTAAGTGTGAGATTGCCCGGCAGTAGTATCCAGTTTCTCGCGTTATGTACCGATAGGTCTGACACAAGGCAAGTGGAATTGGTCCGGCATAATCTGGCATTATCCACTTGCTCAGGCAGGGCGTCCCCGTCAGAATCCGAAAACACCGAATAGTTGATAAATATCGATTGCCATTAACGGACAGCATTGTCTGCAGAAAAAAATAAATAAAAAATTAAGACAACGAGAAAATGATTTTGTCTTGGCAGACAGCTAGACGCCAGTGCTTTTCCAGTTCAATCTGGTATACCTAGACATGAATGAAACGTCCGAACCGGATAAATCTGGTAAAATACAAGTAGAGGGTGTGATTCACGACTACTCGTCTCTTTGCTGGGAGTCAATACGTATCTGTCTTCCAGTATTTCTTATATAATATATCAATAATAATAATAATCACAATATAATACATAAATATATAATATATTAATATTCGTCATATATCATTATATAATATATATCATTGTATTATATTAATATATTGTATGGTTTATAATATTAAATATATGACTAATATACTGATATATCGATATATTTGAGAATTAATATATATTTGTATATAATAATAATATTATTATTATAATATATAATAATAATAATATGTATTTGTATAATATATTTGTATTCAAATATAGAAAATGTTCTTTGAATATTAATATTAAATATAATCTCACATTGAAATATATTTCTTATTTTTCTCGAGATTTATATCACAATATATTTGGTATATATTTAAAGAACTAGGTCAGTTTTATATTTATCTTTATGGCGAAATTAATATATTGGTAAATGGATATATAATGGGTGGGGATGCCTGAAAATGAGTATTTGGTTAAATATATTAATATATGAATTTGTCGGTTTATGATATATTAAAAAAAAATATTCGCATCGATATTAATATTGAAGTCAGTTGCAATTGAAATTGTCAGAATTTCTTAACGCAAATGGAAAGATTTTGCTTCGAGCTTCACAATAAAAAGAGAATGAGAAAATAGGAATGGAGCCAAACAATGTCAGCAACTGACCATTACTCGGGCCCAGAGAATAGAGTGGATGCAGTAGAGTAGTTGCCATTAAACTTGATACGTGCCAATAGGAATATTCTCATGCCATCATTTGGAATTTTGTCAGCGATATTATGACAGATATCTCCAGACATTGTGGCTAACGTAATATAGATGATTCTTATGAAAACAGAGTGAATTGAGGCTTTTCGTGAGTGGCGCCAATATTTATTTGCTCGTTAAATAGACACGCGATGATCAACATGTTTCAAGTTAGTCATTGAGGATGGGGCCGTGAGAAACACTCGGAAATTTAATGCATTTTTTCGCTTGTTCCATCTCTTCAGGGAAATAGTAACATCCAATTTCGATATCGCAGCGTCATTATATGATATTGAATTATTAATATATCACGATTTTTGTGAATCATTTGATATATTTTTTTACGATATTAATATTATTTTTATATCAATTTCACTCGTATAATATAATTTCAAATGATATATCACGCCTTATATTAATATCAATATATCAATATATCAGCTCGCGAATACATCAGGATATGATTAATACATCCTGCTATATGCCTATATCCAAAAGATAATTATTCCAATTAAATATTTAGAATACTCACATATCGATATATGAATATATTAATATATCAACTCGTGAATATATCAAGATATAATCAATACATCCTGCTATATTGCTATATCCTGATATATTGTTACTAAATTGGTACCAAAAAAATATAATATAATATTATATCACCTGTATATTATATCCAAAATATAATTATACAAATTAAAGATTTAGAATACTCATACATCAATATATTAATGGTAAAATATTGATATATGAATATTATAAATATTTAATTTGCATATTTTTTTGTATATAATAAATATTTAAGAATTTAAGAATTTATTTAACCAAAAAAAATTTACATCGTACAAAAATTTGGAGGCGAATATTGGAGGGAATATTGCGTTATAACATTATATAATATTTTACTGGGAATTTCGAGTACACTAGCTGCACTCCATTTATATTAAACAGCTAGAGATATGGGAATTATATATCACGCCGTATATTTGTATGAATATATTAATATATCAACTCGTGAATATATAAAGATATAATCAATACATCCTGCTATATTGCTATATCCTGATATATTGTTACTAAATTGGTACCAAAAAAATATAATATTATATTATATCACCTGTATATTATATCCAAAATATAATTATACAAATTAAATATTTCGAATGCTCATACATCAATATATTAATGATAAAATATTGATATATTAATATTATAAATATTTAATTTGCATTATTTTTTTGTATATAATAAATATTTAAGAATTTAATAATTTATTTAACAAAAAAAAAATTTACATCGTACAAGAATTTGCAGGCGAATATTGGAGGGAATATTGCGTTATAACATTATATAATATTTTTCTGGGAATTTCGAGTAGACTAGCTGCACTGCATTTATATTAGACAGCTAGAGATGCGCGTGCAAGGGGGGGGGAGGGGGGGGGGGGGGGGGGGGGGGGGGGGGGGGGGGGGGGGGGGGATAGAGCAAAACGATAGAATAAGAGAGGGAGGAGAGGATGAAGGAGAATGCAGAGCTCGGTGGAACGAACGTGTCGCGGAACCCTGGGCCGATACGATGCGCGTGAGATTGGCGCAGGGCCGTTACGCCGGGGGCAACATTGCGTAACGCTTGTGGCACCCATCGGCGCATCCCAGTTATTTTTTACTGAAACAATGTTTTACGGAATGGGGGACAATTATTTTTCAAATCATTTATTCGATATTTCATTGATTCCTTTTTTGAGACCATTTTGGGTTTTATTAGCGTTTCGGTAAATGACGGAGAGACTTTATCATGTGATATATTTTTATATAATATATTACTGTATTTAAAGATAATTCAATTTAATGGAAATACCAGAATCTATTTGCTGTTGGTCAATCCAGTAAAATATATTGATATATATTTCCCTCATTTTTCGGGAGAAATGTATTGGATATATTCATATTTTAAATCGATATATTGTATATATTTTGTATTTAATATCTAATATTGCGATATAATATTTATATTTTCGATTGAATAATTTCAGTTATACCGCAGATGATAAGTTCCCAGTTTTATTAATTTTTCTGGTTAATTACAACAATTAATTAATATTATAATATATTTTCGAGTGGAATACGCAGAAAAAATTTGATAAATAAATATTATACTAAAATATTTCTTTCGCGGACAGGCTAAAATATCCCATTTCAATGAATACTATATGTCAATATATTTGATGTATATTTAATATATTTTCTGGTGTGAATTATCACGAATTTTGAACAATAAATAAAACATGTGTGCAGGGACAGAATAAATATCTCATGGTCTGCCTCTTACCACTGCAAATATTGTCACGTAATGAGTAAAATAGTTGAGAACACGGAAATGTCGGAATATGAAAATTCCTTGCGCAAGTAAAGAAACGTAATTTGATTAGAAGAGAGAGGGAAATCGTGTTATGGGTGTGGGTTCGCTCAGCTTTTCCATGGCTCCCCTGGGTTTCCGGAGAGGCGTAGCTACAGGAGGCCTCGATTTTTTATATCTTCGATGACGGTACGAGGGTGACGAATTTCTTGAGGGAAGTTTCACGAATTGATTGATTCAATCTCCTATCTTCTTGAATCGCTGATTGAGGGAGGGCCAGAAGACCGAGGGAGGTTTTCATATTTTTCGCATTAGTTGGTATTAATATGGAGATATGTATAATAATATATTACAGTGATATATTAGCCTATCATTATATCAATCTCTCTATATAATAAAAAAATAAGCCCAAAAATTCAGGCGACCTTGAAAATTCAGGGGACGCTCTGGGTCTTAAGGGTCTAAAAGGCCTAAGGGTCT
>JAPYZN010003637.1:0-19306 GCA_030522865.1 Psyttalia lounsburyi | reverse complement strand
TCACTCGGCGATAAAAGTATTATCTGACTCATGTGATTATAATCCTCGCCTTCGGCTCGGATTATAAAGCCACATTCGTCAGATAATACTTTCACCGCCCGGTGACATAATGTACTATTTAAAAATAGTATATTCAGTCATGAGTGCGGTAAACCGCACTTTACACTCGGCTTCGTCTCATGCGCCTAAGCGGGAGAAGATGGGTACCAGGGGGCAAAGCCCTCCGTGGGGGGGGGGGGGGGGGGGGGGGGGGGGGGGGAGGCGGGGGGGGGGGGGGGGGGGGGGGGGGCGAGGCCACCGGATTGAAAAAAAACACATTGAAAACCTCATTTCATCTACCACATTTGCACGGCACGCATTCACGAGTTTCACTTTACGCATGACCTCTGACTTTTACGCACAGTGTGCAGAAAAGTACCACTTTACGCACGAAAAACCGTAACGAAAAGTGAACTTTTTCGGTAAGTATTGCAAAATAGTATATTTCGTAACAAGTGAAAAAAAATGGTTTTTGGCGGGTGATATAATCCCACGAGTCAAAAACCACTTTTTTCGCGAGTTACGAACAATATTTTTCATCTCAATGTGTCGAAAAAGCACTTTTCAGTCACTCGACGCGAAGCTGAGTGTGACTGAAAAGTTACTTTTCCGACACAGCGTGATGAAAAATATTTTTCCTGATACGGTCCTCGACTACTATATTCGCAAGTAATTTTTCCTTTTGCATTCTATTCGTGCAATTTTTTCACTCACTTACATACCTCACTCGCCTCCCTCGCAATCCTACTCCTAATTTTTCTCATCAATGTTCTCGGCGCTATTTTCTCCACGTTTGCACCAGAGTTCATAAACCGAATTAAACATCTTCCTTTCACCAAAATTCCATTCCATTTCCCCCATTGAATAAATAAACACTGAAAGTGCTCTCCACCTGGATTACCCAATGGACGAAAAAAATACACACACATTCGAGTGGATCCCTATTTTTGCTATTCAACGGCCCGAGGGTTGTTGAGTATAAAAGCTAATTACTGTAAATTCAAGTGTAACATCTCTCTTTTTTCACACGAGTTGTCATTGAGTAATTCCAGCGAGATTGAAAATTCTCGAAATTGTTTGTACGCATTCACTCTTCACACTCCGCGAGGGAAAAGGGGGGACTAGTCTGTCCAGTTTTATTTCCCCTCTATTCTCAATCCCACTTTGTTTTTTTTTATTCACTGTTGAGGGATAAAATGGAAGAACTCGGTGGAGAAAAAAAATTGGCACACATGTGATGCCTGTTAGTCGAGACAAAGCACATAGACATACAGCGGAAATACCACGCAGTTTTACAGATATAGACGGGGGTGGAAAAAAATGTATAATAGTGAGAGGAAAATTCCGTATTATCTGACACTGCGGTCACTTGATGCGCTTTCATGCTTGATCGGATGGGGATAACGCCGTTAGAGGCTTCCGGCGTTTCTATTTTCTTGTATTTAAATTGCTAGGGGGTTTAGTTGATGGCTAACGGAGAGTGAAATTATTCCAACGATTGAGCGGTGGTGGGAGAATGAGGGAAAGAGTCCGAAAGGGAAACAAGTCGTTTGGACGGGGAAAAATTCACCTTCAGAAATGTCGTTTGAGAATTGGAAGTGTCATTTGCAGATGACAAGATAATTCAATCGATAACAAGTAATTGATTGACATGTAAGTGATTGACATTTATTGAATAAAATATCTTTGGAATAAAAAATCATCGGGCAATAAATGAAGGATTTGGCGTCTTGTTTCAGGACTGAATAACCAGAAATGCGAATATTTTAATTTTGGAGATTTAAATAAAAAATAATATGCAGGATAAATTGTATTGACATAGTATTATGAGCTCCAGAGTTACATTGGAAATGAATGGATTAAATTTTCAACTGTAAAAAATATTAGCTCAATTTGAAAACTAAATATTTTAATCTATTTCGAAATTTATTAAAAACCGTAAATATTCTGGTAAATATGCCGCTCAATTTTTAATGGTTGTTTTTGGTTTCTTCTATATAAATTTCCTGACACTTTAATTAATGGTTGAATGAGAGATAAATTATTCCAACGAGTAAATGGAGGTAAGGGGGTTATTAAGTGAAATGTCTACAGAGAAAAGTGAAAAGTTTTTGTGGAGGAGAAAAACTCGTCGCTGAAAATGTAATTTGAGAATGGGAAACGGGGTTGGTACACTGCGAGATCATTGAATCGATTTCAGTTAATTGCATAAATGATGAAAATTAGGATAAAATTATCTCCTAGCGAGGCAAATCTTTTTCAAGACCGTCGAGTTTACGTCTTTCCAGAAAATTTGGAGATTTTTCGCTTCCATCCGCGATTCCAAGCTGCTAAAAAATTCAGTACCTCGTAGAATTTTCCAGTGAAATCTGAAATTTGATGATGCTTCTCCTTGAATTGAATTCACTCGCATACCTCGCGAATGTACTAGTCAGCTGCATGTCCATAAAATTATAATTTCTCGTCCAAAGTGGTATCCCACTTTTCTACTACTCAATGGAAACAGATTATTTGACAAGACCATCGATTACTGCGTGCTTGATAAAGTAAATTAATTAAATTCAACTGAGTCAATTTAAAGTTAATCAAATAACCGTATTCAGATAGATTATACTCAAACTCTTGATTTTTTTTTGCCTTTTCCGTTCGAGGAGTGAGATCAATAAAACACCCAATGGAATGAATTCAGTGAAAGAGGGACGGATTAAGCCAGACGTAAAGTCTATCCAGTCTTGATAATCCGTTTCGGTGGCAAGTGAAATTGTGAATTAGAGAGGTGCCTATGATGTCGCATTTTTCAGTCATAATTTGAGTAGTATTAAATTGTTTGGACCCTTCCGATAGAATATAGGGCATACATAGAATCTACGTCACCGCAAACACCGTAATCAGGTAGTGTAATCATCCGATTCCATCAAACCACAGAATTATATACCTTTCATCAACATTTTAAAAATAATTTCTTCCCAGAAGTACCAGAATCGAATCAGATTTGATAAAAATGATATTTTTTTCATCAGAACTGGAGAGAAAATTTTCTTTGAGAAACTAAAATTCGGTTATTCCAGAAAAATTCTGATTTTTCCTGAAACCTGAGACCATTTATCTTCTTCGTTAGTTTTAGAGCCTGTTTAGCAGTATTGAACGACCTGGAGTGCAAAAATCTCAAGCTTCCCAATGTCAATTACCCCCGAAAGTTTTCCCTCAAGAGAATAACCACACGCCACCCACAAACCCCTAAAAATGATAAATCCCCGTTAAAAGCCGAAACATTAATCCCCAGGCTCCCCTTCGCCGTAAGTTTATCCTAAACGAGCATAAGTATTACCACGCCAAAACCAGAAGGATGCAAATTGCTCTGTCAGTGAAACTCGAGACCATGGTAAAACGTCCGTGGGTTGAAACCACCAACAGCTAGTGAACACAGCACAGAGGAATAGTGCGTTTACCTTTTCAATGAGTGATGTGGGTGGGGGGAGTTGGAAATGGTTGAGAGGCCACTTTTACAGCCAGAGAGAGAGAGAGAGAGCGAGAGAGAGGGAGAAAGATGAGGATAGTTGAGAATGACTCGGGCACTTTGCCCTCTGGCTCACAACGAAGAACTTTCCAGGTGCAACTGGACGTGGAATGGCTTCGTGAGGGATAGAAAAGGGGGCCAAATGAATATGAAGGAGGCCGCCAAACTCCTTTTTGAAGTGTTATGCTCATGAAAGCCAAAGCAATAGTCGTAGCTATTGACTTCCATCGATTCTCATCAATAAAAATGAAACAAGAATTTTATTTGGCATTTTTTACTTCCGCATGAGAGCTTCGTTATCATTTTAATTTAAGTTTTCTTTCATTTTTCGTCTCATATCAACCCGTTATTACAGGCCAAGTGCTACCTATCGATCTTGAAAGTTACAACAGATCTTGATTTTCGCAATTTTCAAAATGCCAAACATTCATTATTTTTAATCGTAAAAAACAAGTTTTAACAAAGATTTGCATAATAGGAAAAAATATTGTCGTGTCAATTGTTTAATCAGTAAAATCTCTTGTTACAAGAGAATTTTTTAATCTTATCATCAAACTTGAATTTAATTGATTGATTACTGCAGTTTACAATACAAATATCAATATTGCGGGGAAAGTATTGAATTATTTGAACAACAATTTACACTTTCCATTGGTTTTCCACATACTGTTGAAATTTTAATAAAAAAATTTCTCAAAACTTTAGTATGGCTTTAATGTCTTAAACATTCTCAAGAATTTTGCGAGAAATTCCCGTTGATAACTTCTTAAAAGTGTAATTAAAAAATTCTGAAATACTTTTACGCTAGGCTATCAACACAGTCCAACATTGCTCGAAAATTGCTCCTATCAAGTTTCAAGAAAAATATATTGTTATTTTTAATAACCACTGATGTTCATAAAAATTCGATGTACTTCGCTACTGAGAAATCAGTTGAATTTTGAAATATTCGTTCAAATGCAGTCGGAGGTAATGGTTAATTTTGGTAATGAGATTAAAAGTTCTAGACGTCACTAAAATTTGAATGACAACATAAAAAATTCAATTGCGCAGATTTTTCAATTTAAGTACGCAATTTGTTGAACGATTTGATATTAAACTAAATTAAAATTCACAAAATTGACAATGCAACCAAAATTATTGCGTAATTTTCCAAAAAATAACACTCTAAATGGGAGCTAATAATTCCACCTCATTCTTTACCCCATAAATCTCCCAAAAACTGACAAAAAGTATTTCTCAAAAGCGAAAAGTCCTTCCAATTACTAGAAACGGAAAATAAAATATTCCACATGATAAAACCGGCACGTGTGGGTCTAAAAATCTGCAAATGTGTGAGACAGACCATCGTCGAGTGAAAACGTGCAAACTCCGTCCACGCCAGAAGAAAAAATATAAAGTAAAAATTGGTCTTGCGTTGTTGCCGGTGTTGAGCGACGAATTTTACGACGCCAGCGGCATTTTTATTGCATTCACTCTGCAGTCTCCCAAAGCACCCGAGGATAAAACGTAAATCGCTCTCCTAAGACGCATCAAATCCCCACCCCCTCCCCCTTTCTAACCCTAATCCTCCCCTCGAAGACCTTTTTTCACACTCACAAATTCTATCTGATGCCAAATGCATGGACAATCTCCCAACATCATGCGGTCGGACATATTCCCGACAAAAAAAGAAGATTGATTGATGTAAATTAAGAAGATCAATTCTTCTAATGGACAGGCAATTATCGAGAGAGGATGCACTTGGTTACGTCGGAGTCACGTGGTCATTCATAATTCAAGCGATTTGAATGCTCCAATAAGTGATACTGAACTCCTATTCTCCCCGCCCCCCGAAACAATAACAAATCAATCAAAATAAAAAATAATCCTCAATTTTTTGATAACGATTGAAAAGTAAATAAATGGGGTAAAAAATTCCCCATAAATCTGCCCAAAAAAACGAAAAACTAAAGAATTATAAAATCACCGAATCCTCAATTCACTAAACTCCCCCATCTATTAATTACCCTCTAACCCCTCGAAAGCTGTATAATTACCCGACCACATTCTTCCATAATAAACAACAAAGTTCTCTTACCTGTTCACAACAACCCGGCTCACCTCGTGCCCCCAAACACGTGTCAATGGCGTGCGAAAAATTATCAATTCTCTCCCTGTCACCGGCAAAATCAGAAGTGCTCGTACTTCTGGTCCCGGTATCGCCTGTCACTGTCAAAAAAACGTGAACGAAGCCTGCAGAGGGACCTGATTATTCACCCTCACCGTTAGAGGGTGCGCGGACGACTGAGACTCGGTGAGACTCGCGCTCGAGGGTGTAGCCACGGCTGGCTGCGCAACGCGGCATCCCCCACGATTGCCCAATTGTGCCATAACCTTAAAAACATTCGACCCGCTGTGCAGGTCATTTTGTTATTCCCGGGGGATCGCGTACACTCTGGGTGGCTCCCGACGCCTAGAGAGAAGGTGAAATTGTTAGAAGAAACGGAGGAATTTTTTAAATAAGAAAATGAAAAGATCTTGAGAGTGGTTAGGCCCGAGGGGGTCCACTGCAGGACGAAACTTTTCCCGGTGTCGTCCTGTATTTATACGTGTGTGTATGTGGGGGGTGCGAGTAAATTGTACGAGCGGGAAAAGGACAGCGACATCTGTGAAACGACCGATGAGGCAATACAGGCAAACGTAGCTGGGTATTGCTGGAAGGAGAGGCAGCGAGAAGGAGAAAAAAAGGGGGTGCTGGTTTGTCCCACGTGTGGGTGACCCATTGATAATTGCAGTGTTTGCGCTAAAATCGGGTATAATATAAAATGATTGGAAATTCATTTGACGAAAGACGAGGGAAATTGAAATTGCGTGGGCAGGGACTCCTGCGGTTTTGCCAGCCGTGGGGACTCTCTAATTGGGACTTCCTTTCGTGAATAAAGGGTTATGAATTCCTATTAAAATTATATTCCATGCATTTTCAGCAGATTCGTTTTTAATAAAGTTTTTAATACACTCATTTTGGTTCTAGAAAAATCTATGAAGATCGTTGATTTTTCTACGTATTCTGTTGAGTATTTTCTTATATAATTATTTTTGTACATCAATTCCAAAAAAAAAAAAGTTTATGTTGTGATGTTTTATTGTGAGGAATAAATGAGAAGCGAAAGAAACTTGAAAAATTTACGCCCCAGATTTCTGCAGGAAAATAGAAGCTCCAAACTTTTTTTCTATGAAATTTTTATTAACAAAAAGACTCGGTAAACTTACATAATATTCCATAGAAATAGTATGCAAAAATAGTAAGATTGTTAGCACAATTTCAATACAATTTTTTAGAATAAATCCTCCACTCTTCTATTAGATCATTTCGAAAGAGAGAGTGACTGAGAGAAAAGAAAAAGAGGACGGAGCGAGGATGGCGTGCTCCGTTAAAGATTGTAGTAAACTTGGATCTAATATTAATAAGTGAGAATACATAATAACGAAACGCGTTAACGAGAAGTCGGAATCAATTCGGCGAGAGAAGACCAGTGATTTTAGTCAGCCGTTAATTGGTAAATTTGGTTCAAAAGTTAACGATTTCGGGACGAAATGACATGAGAATTTTATCAATTTTATGCCAAGAACTAAGCGCCAGGCTTTTCTATTAAATTTATTTGGAAGAAAAAGTGATCGTGGAAAAGAGGTAAGGAAGAGACAGGTGATGACTTGATTGTCTGATATGAAACAAGTGGAAGTACATTTTATGAAAGACGAGAAAGACAAATCGAAATTGATTCGGCAGGAATGGTGCAGCCATTACAGTCGAACGTGAGAAGTCTACTAATTGGAATTTCTTTTCGATGTATGAAGAGTATCAGAAGGGAATGACATACGAATTTCTTTAAAAAGAAATATATTTAATTTAAAAAAAATGTAATGTTTTTTTAAGTCAAAGAAGCATCTCTTCCCGCAATTGAATGATTGTTTCAAGACAATTACTGAGCTCCCTCTGGATGAATCAATTTTTTGCATCTGACAATAACCAAAATTCCCATCACAAATATCTCCCGATACTTTTTCCTAAATTCAATCACAATTGTGACAATGATTGCTGCATTTGGATAGGAATTCACTTCAATAGACAGTGGAAGACGGTACCGACTTTTTCAAATAGAAAAATCCAATGAAAAGAAAAGAATACTTAGACGGAGGGACTGCAATGCGAATAGGACGGCACATGTGAATAACAAATGATTGGGGACCGGGGGGATTGAGAAAGGGAGGGGGGTACATAGTTTTCAAATAGGAGAAAGAATAAATAACGTGTATGATACGGAAAGTTGGTAGGGCTTTGAAAAAAATATCACTCGTATTGGCTCTTTATTGGCAATGGCGCTCGATTTATGCTTTTCCCACGGTATTTTTTATTTTGCTTTTTGGCTCTCTTTCGCCTCCTGAGCGCCCTTGTATTTTATTCGTTATCGATATTTATTCTTGCTCGCTCTTTATATTTTTCAGATAAGTTTTCAGAGGTTTTTAGCACAATTCTAGGGCGATAAACCTCGGATTATTCGTGAACGGTATTTTTTGCTCGTTATTGGGAGCGAGAAATTCTTTGAAATTATATGGAAAATAGTTTAAGCGGATTTTAAAAATATTTTCATGCCAATTCGATATATTTAATTCAATTATTCAATTTTTGGAGATCTCGGTTCAATTCATTTTGACATATTGAAAACGTTAACAATTTAAACAATGGCGAAATTATGAAGAAAACTCAAAATTAGTTTTATTATTATTAAGTCATTTTAGAAAAGCCGAACTGAAAAGATTTTTTTTTTAAATCATTGAATATGTCGTTGGATATTGACGACAAATCCTTGCGTGCGATAAATCCTTGCTAATAAAAAATTAAGTTAACGAAAAGTTTCTAAAAATAAAGGATCCTTTCATGGAAATAACAATTTTTATTTCTTTGTGTCCAACACACGATTCAGAGGTGGAATTTCATCTCCACAAATTGAATGATAAAAAAGAGCCACTCATAATGTCCAAACGAACCAATGGAAATGAAATCTAAAGCATCAGAACATCGGAGAATGATATCAAACCCGAGGACAGTCGCTTGTCGCTAGTAGCAAATCGCCATACGTACTGTGATAACCACCCACTGTCTTCGTTCACGGATACTCCCTATGTGAAACGATGGCAGAGATAAAAGGGGAAAAAGTTGAGGACAGTCGATCTGGAGTACGAAGGGAGATAGCGCGACGAGAGGTTGGCGTGGTGAAAGGAACTGGAAACGAGAGATGGAGAGTAAGGAGTACTGGGGGAAATAAAAAAAATTGAGGAAAGAAATGAAAGCCCTCTTCCATCTCAAGTATTTTCATCGTCACTTTAGAACTCCCCCAATATTATCTACCGCTTTCATTCAAGTAGTAATAAATGATGGCTCGATTAATCGAGTGGCTTCTTACCCTATCATTCATTCTGTTATTATGCCATTTTTTTCACTTTTTCACTGACTCAAGTGACATTTTTACGTTGTACTATTGATTGCCCGGAATGTTCGCGAAGGAAATATCATTCGAAGAGAGAAAAAATTCCGGAAAATTTTGACTTTTCTTCTTTGAGAATCATTGACAATTCCATGACATCTCGAATTCTGGAACTCGATATTGTACACGGAGAGAAAAATTCAATAAAAATTGCGTGTCATTTCCGTAATCTGCGAGTCAAAACAATATTAATATAAAACATACGGAACAGTGACGTACTTTTTTATAGAACTTTTCGTACTTTTTCCTGGACTTGTCCTGTAAAAAAGTAGTACGGCACTGTTCCGTAATTTTTACGGAATATTGTTTTGGCTGGCAGATTACGGAACTGACACGTAATTTTTATTGAATTTTTCTCTCCGTGTACCAATTGAATGCTGGGTTTAATGAAATTCTAAAGAGATTGAAAATTTAACAAACTATGGAAAAAAAAAGGAGTTTTCATTTTTGTTATTTCAATAATAGTGATTGATGGTTCGATTAATCGAGCAGCTGCCCGCTGTGTTATTCATTCCACTACTGCATTTCATTCTTTCTATGATTTTTTGAGTGACTGAGGGGATATTTTTACTTTATGCGATCGATTGCTGAGAATATTCACGAAATAAATATAATCCATAAAGACAAATTTACTTGACTAAATTGCGTGTAATTTGGTAGTGAAGCATATATGTCCTTTGACAATCAAATAATTCAACGAATTATAGTTTTCCTACTCCCTAAAATCCTGGAAAATTTTCATCTTCGATAAAACCTGAAATTTCATGGCATTTCATTCCTTAAACAGTATTCAATGTCAATCATGTAAAAATTTGCTACCTAACTATCCATTAAATTTCATTTCGTTTCTAACAGCGTACTTGCAGTATAGAATAAATATCCTTAAAACTCAATTCTCTCCTCTCTTAAATAATCCAATGAAAACATTCATTGCTCACTCAATTTTACAACCAACAATAAAATATCAAGCGTAATTGTGCAACCCAATACCCCAGACTAGTCTCCCTGACTCGCGAAAACAGTAGTACAGGCGCCGGTGCGTCCCGCCGTTGTGGCACCGGATTTGATGGAAGAGAAGTGCGGAGGAGTAGATCCAGGCCACGGAGACGGTGAAAAAAAAAGGACAACAATGAAAAAACGAAAAAGACATCGCGAGGACGGGAGATTAACGGATGGCTGGAGTGAGAGAAGTCGACCACGAATGCAAAGTCCAAGGGAAACTCTCGGGAAATATCTCGTCTCAAATGGAAAAAAAGAGAGAGAGAAAGAGAGAGAGAGAAAAGCGATGCTGGATATTTGAGAAGGCTTGTCGGTCCGTCGGCGGGAATGGAATAAAAAAATCAGAGGCCGAATCTCCAATGGCATCTCCATCATACTCACTCGCCCCACTTACTTATTTACTCTCAACGATAATGCACTCGAGATGTCCTTTGATCACTCAAGTACGCATTCGTATATATTCCATTTGAAGCATTATTTTTATGTAAGATTATGTGGGCATGAATATTCAAAGGGCATTCAGTGTATCTGACTCTTGGAGAATTAACGAACCGCGCCCATCTACTCTCCCCCCCCCCCCCCCCCCCCCCTTTCCCCCCCCCCCCCCCCCCCCCCCCCCCCCCCCCCCCCCCCCCTCTACCCACCGTCGTCCCCCAATGCTTGTCCGTGGAGTACTTTTTTTATCCTTTGAAAGTTATTATGCTAATTAACGACCAGGGCTTAAAGGACAGTCTCGCACGAGTTCCGAATTCTCGAGAAAGATTCTTAATTCCAGAGAAATAAAATTTTTTATGACAGGTAAAGTTATTTCATTTTACATTCTCTTAATTACGGAAGTATTTGGGGAATTAAGGGAATGAGAGACAATGTCATGGAATTCCTTCACGGGGAATTTTGTTCACTAGGAAAAAGTTAACACCAATTTAGAGGATAAACTCAATTCTGATATTGTGAATTAAGAGAGTGAGCCCACACTTGTTTTGTCAAGCAGCAGAAGTTTTTGATAGGGAAGATTGGCGATTTTTTTTCAATTTGATTTTTTTTCTGGCTTAAAAGAAGGTATAGACTATCGGGAATGAGATAATTTGAATGATGAAATTAGAAATAAGAGCGAACAATTAACTCAATAGAAACTTTAACGATGGAGCTCTCGGAAGTCACATTCGCTCGTCACCAATTCCTCAGAGGAATGAACTATAGTGCCAAACGGATACAATACCCTGGATCTCTGGTGACGTCGCCATAATGGATCTCATTCATTCGATTCTATTAGGGCTAAGAGAGAAAATATGAACATCATAGCCCACACTTCTCAGACTTTTCATCCATGAGTATGTTCGTCATATTCGCGCATGAACATGAAACGATAAATATAAGATTAATTTTTATGCCATAGGTGCCCATAATGACGCGATTCTAACCTCGCTTCGCTCGGTTAAATCGCGGATTGCGAGCACAATGACATAATAGTACATTATGTCACCAGGCGATGAAAGTATTATCTGATGACATATAATATTTTTCGTCTCTGGCCCCGAAAAGCGCGATCTAACCGAACGGAGTGAGGTTAGAATCGCGGATTTTCGGGCGCCAGGGACGAAAAATATTGTATGAAACTTGTGCGTAATGGTGTTTTTTGGCTCGTGGGATTATAACACTCCCCTTCGGAAAAAGGGGAAATTTTGTGCACTTTGAAAAAGAAATCGAGCAAGTCACGAAATTCTAGTCCTGGTACGCCTAAAAAAAGTGACATTTTATTGTCCTAATTAACTACCAGCTCTTAAAGTCCAGTTTAGCACGAGGTCCGAGTTCTAGAGAAAAATTCTTAATTAGATCGAAATAAAATTTTTGCGCTATAGCTAGAGTTATTTAATTTTACACTCTTTTGATTCCAGAATTATCTGGAGAATTAGGGGAGTACGAGCAATTACTCTAAATGATCTTCATTTCGGAGCCATGATGTCACTCAATTCAGAACTGCGTATTACCACCCAAAAAATAAAACCATTTACAAATAACATCACGAATATCCTCAAAAACCTCATTCGAAAAAATTTCCAATCAACTTCTCATCGAAAAAAGTGACGTGAAACGATAAAATATCCACATATTTCACCAGTCAGTTAAAAAAAAATAAAAACAAATACTAAAATCCATCACAAAAACAATACAACACGAAAACTATCATTTGAATAACGCCGAGGTGAGCACAGTATACCGAGCGCGAGTTAATTTTCCCTTCAGCTAAATTCCATAATTGAAAACGATGCGTACGTGTATTATGCCTCAGGAACAATATACATGCACATGGCGTAGGGACTGATATATAATACGAGTGATATGCGCCAAGCTCTGTGAAATGTAGGTGGGTGGCAGTGTGAATGGAAGAGAGAGATTAGAAAGAGAGAGAGAGACTAGTCACGAAACTCATTACAGAGCTCACAAGCAATGGCTATCGAAAACGAAGCATTGTACCTCGGCAACGACCAGTCAATTCTACCCACCTGGTATTTTACGTGACGATGAGTAAAACCCATGCAACTGCATTTTCCTCTAATTCAATATGGAATAATGCATCTCGAGGCATGATTGAAAATATGCGAAAAATAACTGCTTATTCTTTTTCAATTATAAATTGCAAAACTACAACTAGAAATCAAATTACATGCACCGATATTTGCTACCAATTAGTTGACCAATTAGTTGATGAATAATCTGTTAATTACTGAGTAAATTAGGGTTTATTGTGTATGAATTTTCAAACACAATACTCGAGAAATTATTAATTAATTAATTAAGAGGAAAATCAGTAAAGCGCACGACCCCACGGCGGAACCCGCATGGGGCGGGTTCAAGTCTGGCTTGGGGCATGGGATTTTTTAATCTTTCGGCAACCGTCGAGCGGGAGTCTGGAAATCAAGAATCATTGGAGGAAACGGTGGAAAAGTTTTTCCAATGAAGCTTGGTTGATGGACGCCATGTCAGCCAAGATTTTCCATGGTTTCCCTTGGTCACCAGAAAAGCCTGTACACGACGTACAGCGCCTGGAATACAATGCGACATGGTTGGAGAAGAAGACGGCCCATCACACCGTAAGACGGTGGGGGGGGGGGAGAAGGGGGGCCCCGCCACCGGGGAGGGGGGGGGGGGGGGGGGGGGGGGGGATGCTTGGATAAATAAATAATAGAAAAATCGGCCAATATTCTGGAGATTTCGGTACATTGACAATTTTCAGGTCTAGATGTTAATGAAAATTATAGAATATTTTGTAATCAGGCGTATAACTGCCCCTCCAATTCTTTTTATGAAACTGGATTAATTCACCACTTACTACCTAAACTAAGTAAAATCCACAATAAAATCGAGTCGAACTCAATTACGTGACAAGCTCGATGATGAGAAATGAGCACCATTGTGTTCACACCAGCCGCTTCCCCTTCCCGAACCTCGGGTAACGCTAAGTACTCGTGAGGTTTGGTTATACCTTACCTCACGTTGATTTGTACTTCATCGAATTTATTTAAAATTACATAATTTATATACCTTCAGTACGAAACGTGAGGGGAAGGTTCCCTACATCTACCCAAACATACTGAACTCCAAATCTTTATGTTTTGATACCATCAAATCATTAAAAGCAACCAGTTTGGGACCCTAGAAATATAATTTGCTACAATACACAAACAAAAAGAAAACAACTTCACATCAGTTTTCAAAGGGTGAATATTAAGAAAGACCCCCCACAGTAAATTCACTTTATTCACCAAGAATAATTTGATTTAAATTCCCTTATCGGCTTTTCTTGTTTACATCTACTCTAGTGAGTCGTGATATATACAACCAACATTTTTATTATGAAAGGAAGTGTGTATTGGGTATTGGGGAAGAATTTCGCCACACACACAACCAAACAACACGCAACCCTGACGAATGTAACACTCAATATTCCACGTGCACGGACTTATCGAACGTTTCTTCAGTTGTTCAGTTCGATTGAAAGATCATGGAGGGTCTGAAGGACGCTCTACCGAAATAAGGAGTAAGTGACGAACATCATCACGGTTATTTAGCTGAATTTTGTTCAGACGTAACGTCTTTAGCCGCAGGTTCGAAATATTTTTCAAAACTGTTGCCAAACATTTTTCACCCGTCACTCAGTACACCACAACAATTGTGAATGTGACGTGGACAGTGGCCGTCCGACGCCGGTAGCAATATTATTTACCAAAATTTTATTTGGTATTAGGAGGTATAGCGATGGATAATGAGTTGATATCGGAGAAGGGTGGACGATTGTTAGTGTCGCATTCATGATTTTTCATCATTTTTGTGTTGTCCTTTGTCTAAATACATCTCTTGCTTTGGGACAAGAGCACCGCCACCTCCACATGGTTGGTCCTGGGTAACGCAAAGAGAGGTGATACGCGGTTTATTTTTCGTGAACTTGTGATGCGCATAACTCGCGAAGGAATCGTTCCAACGGCTGGGGTTTCTTGGAGACGGGGGGGGGGGGCTTTCTTTACATTTATCAATTGTTTAATTCAATAATAAGGTCTTCACGAATGGGTCGAACTGGTGGGTGGACGAGAATATCATTACCGTGAGGTGGGTGGTGTATTTAATCGTCGAGAATTCTCTCATTCACTTGTGAAACCCAATATTAAGTTTAAGTAAAAACTCACATAAATATCCGCGATACTGCTACACCGCATTTTCGAGGTCCGTACAAACGTTAAGCAGATCCACGAGACACTTATTACACTCAAAACTGGTGTTCACTCACGATGAAATGAATTCCAACTAATGTCAACAATCTCACGACACTGGTCACTGCGAATATTCGGTCCCACCTTTAAGCTGTTTATTTGGGGGGAATTAACGCTCGTAAACACGAGTCCGAAAGTCGAATGTACCCGAAGATTTTCCTGATTTTCTTACATTTTTAATTCATCAACATGATAATTCTGATTGTCCTGAATTTTTGAGTTGAATTCGCGATTTCATAAATGATTTGATATTCAAGTGCAATCAAATTTAGATCATAGAGAATCCAGAGGAAGTTCTTGAATTCTTTCCAAGGAATTTCTAACCATTTAGAGACACGGAATGGACCAAAGATCGAGTTTTCTATTTTTTCATTTCTCTCATTTGTCCCACATAGATTTTAAAAAAATGTTAAATTAAGATATGCATCAGAGCATGAAATTTTTCAACTCAAATCGTCTTTAATAATACAATTCAATTGTGAACTCGAATAAATTTACTTCCCTTTACATTTCCCTTCCGCAAAAAATCCAATCGAACTAAACAAAATTGAAATACTCAATCGACCTTAGAATTTCACAACGACAAACTTTTCTTCATATCCTGGATTAAATCTTGAAGAACTCATATCCAACTTTTATCACAAAATATAGGAAGTCTTTCATTCGAGTAGATCTGGACATCTCATAATACTCGAGACCTCTCAAGAAAGGAAGAAAGTTCACATTTTATATCTCCACTGTTACGCAACTTCCATTTGACAGTGGAGCAGAGGAAAAATACTCCATTGGAGTGTGAGAAAAAACAGATGAGATAAAAACTGGCCAAGGATTTTTTACCGCTGAAAAATTCGTGCAGGAGCATGCAGCCGGGTATTCTTTTACATTACAAAAATAGATGGACCTCACTCACCCACTCAGCGTAGCGCAGAAACCCCTCAATCCACAAGCTAAGAACCAAAAAGCATTTTTCTTTACCGTGTCAGTGTCCTCATAGTTTATTCAAGCACCCTCACGACGGGTCGACTCACTCGACCTTGGGACTAGAATTCACCCGCTCATTTTTCTACGTATGTTTTCCTCGCGTGTACTTACTTCCTCGGTTTAGCGTCCAATTTCGGCCGAAGTACAATGAACGTCGGTAGAATACTCACTTAGTGCTATAATACTCACTTTCCTGAAATAACAACGGCAATTATGAGAGCAAAAATTGATATAACAACCTACGCTGGGGTATTTTAATGTAAAAAATTCTGCTGGCTCGTAACATATGATGGATTTTTAGAATTAAAACATTATATGTCCTGATGATGAGCTATTTGAGAATTCGAAACGTTAACACAGAGTAACCGTAAAATTATTTTATTTATTATTTTGATTCTTTTCGTGGTTTTCAATCTTGATACCGTTTTTTGGATCTTTATTGGCTAAGAAAAGATAAGAACGAATGTGTGATGGGACAATAAATTCCGCCCATTTCTCCAAATGGAAGAGAATTCATGCTCACTATTATCAAATACTTTTTCCGTACTGCTCTTCACTTTTCCTCGTCCGGGGATTGGTACAGGCCCTTGCCCGAACTCGAAAAAGTGAAAATCACTAGGGAAAAATATCGTTCCTGTGCTGTCATTATGGGGTTTTTTGACTCGCGTGGTTAGCCGCCTCGCCTACGGCTCGGCTCGCCAAACTCCACGCGAGTAAAAAACCCCATAACGACTGGCCGCAAATATACTATTTCGTCCCTGTCAATAGTCAGGTATACACACAGATAAATAATTTGTTTGATGAATTAACTTCTATCATAAACTTACGAAAACTTATTGAAATCGGTTACTTTAATTCTATAATTTCTTGGAAATAGTGTAAAATTAGGTAAAACGTAAAAATGAAAATTTTGATTACCATTTGGGGCTGGACTGGGCCACAGTCGATCTTTAATCACTTAGCGAACTGGACCTCGCTTAAGCCAAATGATGAAGGTCATGGCTACACCCCATCCAAACTTTTTTCATGTCCTGTCCCATGACTCCCTGCTCCTACCAAGTAGAGTCTATGAGGCTCTGTAAAAAGTGCGAATATTGAGAGCAAACTGAGTAATAAAAAAAGAAAAATTTCCATTTATATAATTAATTTTTTTTGCAAACCTCCATCACTGAATCAAAAAACCCAAGTCTAGAAAAATCGTAAAAAACCTTAAAAACTTTCTCAATTTATCTCTTGGTCTATTTCCCCGTCCGGCAAAAGGAAAAGACATGGAATGATTTTTTTGAACTTCTTAAATTGTGCATTGATAATTAATTAATTATTTGCCTCGTACTTAAAAACGTTCTGATAATTTCTGATAATATAGGTATTCAATATATCGGGCGTAAAAATCTCTTTCTTGAAAAACTATCCGATCTAAATGATCGTTAAAAAAACGTGATGAACCAGAGGTTGAAAAAAAAATGAAACGTCCGTAACATGTTGAAGTTGAATGACCATTTTTAATTGGAAACCCAGTCGTTGGACAATCCATTTGTACTCCAATTTTACGCGCCAAAAAGCCGGAGCCCCGCTGTACAAATAAAAAGCGAGAGAATCCTCGTGTACCCCTGGGGAATATATCCGATACAGTTATATGTACAAAGCAATCAGCATCGTTGCGCCTCGGGCCATGTACATGTCACTGACGATAATTGAGGAATAATTACCATTAGGAGAGGGAGAGTGAGACTTGGACGCCATGACAGGAAACACTGGGGTGCTTCTCGTGCTCATTTCGAGGATACAATTGAGGCATAAACTACGACATTGTCCAACGGTGAATCAGGATTCCACTGGATCTGAAGGGCTCCCAGTGTTATAGTGCCAAATGCCTCGTCAACGTCTCCGGCATTGTTAATCGATCAAGAATATCAGAGGATCGTAGATCATCTGCAATGATAACGTAAACATAATGAAATTGAGATTGCCGATAAATTATGGGTAGATGTGATTTTTTCGTAATGTTTTAATTTATTGCAAACATCTGAAATTAACTTCTTTGATTAAAAAATAATAATATAATTCGCTACAGTCTCGGCAAAATTTAATTAACAATTTTCGTGGGAAATGGTCGTTAATGGTACGTGGCACAACCGGTAAACCAAAAAAAAACTTTCCTGAAAAATCTTAAATGAATGTTGTGGAACTAGTTGAGTTTTTACGCTCCAAAAGAATTGAAAAATTACGATTTCTGAAGGAAAAAGTCAAAAAAATAATGCAATGTATTTTTACCACAAAAATATGCAGTTGAAGTTTCTCACTTCGATAATTTTTCGATTTTTTTACGTATAAAACCTGACTGGTCTTACAATTTACAATATTTAGTGAATAAAAAAAATTCAATACGACGTTTCAAAATCAATCGTATGACATTTTTGCATTACTTGAGCTCGTCCCTTAGTGAACAAATAAATATTACTAAAAAAATGACAATTTAATGTTGTCTCTTGCCTACATTTTTTTGCTGACATGACAAGAAAGTAAAAAGAAATTGTCAAAGTTTGTATCAAAAAGTTGTGATAGTTGGAAAAAAGAAGAGATCGTGTTTCCTCTTAAACTCCAGAGATCACTAACGTAATGATTAATTTTTAAAACCTATGTTTTAATTGGTTTGTATCGAAATTTACGAGAGGCATTTAAAAATGTAATCTTTTCAGTATAGTATTGTAGAAACACAGATGTAGCAGTGTATTTCCTACTATCGAAAGCCATACTCCTTCCACGGATGGTTGGTGAGAATAAAAAATGGTTCTATATAAAAACCTCATTAAATATGCCTAGTCCATTAATTGACGCATCATCCACCCACCGCTACCTCTGCCTTCCTTATATAGCATTCAAAACCGGTGAAGTTGCATTCCAGTACTGCTTCTACGAAGCAGTTTCACGAGCGATCTTATCTCCCCTCCTATATTCTCTTCGATTCTTCCTTTTACTTCGTTTCTTCATCAAGAGCTCGCCAAACAACGAGAGTGGGAAACCGAATGGTGCCCACTTCACGACTCTATGGCAATAGGTCTTATGCATCCCACCCGAGATAAAACTGGAAATTACCAGTAAAATTGAATGTTAATTCAGATCTTCTTTGCAATCTTCGAGTAATAAAAATACAGGGTCACAATCATCGTAAGAATCAGTTCGCGTTGGATCCAATGGTTCCCACTCACAACTTCACCGATATTTTGGGACATAAAACGAGTTAAATGTCACTAGTTTCCGCCAAACCTGCAAAAAACTTTGATTCATAACAACAATATGTGGAAGTTGTATCAATGAGTTGACACTACCAGAAATTTCTTGAAAATTACCTAATAATTTCAGTTGCATTTTCAATGTAATACACGGAGAGAAAAATTCAATAAAAATTACGTGTCAGTTCCGTAATCTGCGAGTCAAAACAATATTCCGTAAAAATTACGGAACAGTAACGTACTTTT
>JAPYZN010003633.1:0-12761 GCA_030522865.1 Psyttalia lounsburyi | reverse complement strand
ATCTATAATTTCCTGGAAAAAAGCGTGGTGTACTCAGTCATTTTTATTTTCCTCGTTGATAACTTTCCCTAGAAATACATTTTGCACCTCGATTCCTGTACTGAGCACAGTAATTTTTCTAGAATTTTTTTCTCCGTGTACCTAATCATCTCCGAAATCTTACCGGATAGCCAAAACTCTGAAGATGATTGAACCAGTTAAACGTTTGTCTTTAGAAGTCAATACTTTTGCCTTCTGGACTTTGTATCGCGTGTGCAATGAGACTCCTCATGATACAACATCCATTTACCAATAACAAGATATTCCGTGAGAGCACACGTAGTTCCACATTGCCAAGAAAATAAAAAACAACAGACAATACGAACATTCCTGTTTTAGACGTCGGTGGGAGATTCCACCCGATCGCTCCTATACCCCATCGTCGACGTGCCCGGATATGAGACTACATCGTAGGCAAGGGGATAAGGAAGGAAGGAGGTGGCAATGGGATACCAAAAAATGTCCGGATACCCCGCAACAGACACGATCCGTATCTACCATTTCTCGTTTCATTTCATTTACTTGTCTGGATTTTTTTCCATTTGCTTTGTTACCACACCCGTCCAAATTCGAGACGTGAGCTTTACGTTGGCTTCGCGCTCTTCTTCCATAACACGAAATGTCGGTTGTAAGTCGTGCTCACTTGACAAACGGCATAGAGACCATGCGCGCGCATCCTAACCATCGCATAGCCCGGAGTTGCCTTCCAAATACGTCAGAATCATCTTCGCTCTCGAGTTTTTTTTTCGTTCATAAATATTTTTATCGGACGAAAGTTTGCGGAACTGGATTGGATATCTCCTTGGATGAACGTCTGGTGTTTCGACATCTTTGCAATTTCTCTAATACTTCGTGTCCCTCAATATGCCTCACCGATTCATCCAAAAGTTCTTCTCTCATGTGTCCACTCACCGCTCGCCACGAACAACTCAAGATTATCAAAGTTTAGAATAAGAATTATCATTTTATGAAGAACAGAATTCACAAGTGAACATCTACTCGAGTTTTCGCAGTTACTTCTCAAGGATGCGTGTGCAACCATGCAAAAAGAGATATAACCCTCCAGAGAGAAATAATAGGATTTATATTTCATACTTTTACCCACTACTTTCAAACAAAATTTGAAAAATTTTCAATTCATAGAGTCGCAAGAAACTTCTTCAACTCTGACGGTTGCCCCCCCCCCCCCTACCTCTCTCTCTCGCTCTTTTACATTCATTATGAAAAATGCATTTGCAACTATTGCATTTGTAATACAATTACTGAGTTGAATAATTAAAATTACCCTAGAAATTTGTCCCAACTTATGCTATTCAGTGAATTTCAACACTCTCGGGAGTAGATCACTGGATGGAGCAAGTGCTTAATTAAAATGATTTCAATTGTTTCATTGGTCTTTTTTCCCGGTGAAAGACTCCAATGAACTGAGAAACCTTCGATGAATGTTTTAAGCCATCCCCCTGGGGGGAAATCTGGTTCAAAGCGTTGAGCCACCTGGTGTGCGCGATAAATCCACAGGGCGTCGGTTAATTTCGAGAGATAAAGAGAGAAATGCGACCACGGTTACCCTTCTACCCCGCATGTATTTCCGTAATTCCGTCCAACCTCATTTGGTTGAGCTTTTAGTTTCCTCCGGCGCTTTATACTATCGCACTAGCTCCGGCTCATTTTACCCCCAGGCGTTGGCCAGAAACGCTGAGCCTTGCCCTGTCATAAAAGTCCAGTGTGTTACCCTTCTAAACAGGTTAGACGGAAATGTTTTCAGTTGCTGCAAATTTCATATTATATCTCGTGCTCAATCTTTCAGTAATGGGATTTACGGGCATTTTCCGGTGGGCGTTCTCGGAAAATTACACATCTGTTTTGTGTTATTAATTATTAAGGTATGAAAACGGAGAGGAGAGATTAGAGTGTGATCATTTCATATGTTTGAGAGTGATGAAATGTCTGAGAGGATGAAGAAACGATCTTATTTCGTTCATCGATCAAATGCGTCTACTTAAACATGCAGGAAAGTATTTAATTCTTCATAAGTTTGCAATGATTGAGTGGAATTGCAATAATTTGCAGACTTTTTAAAGATCTACAAATTAGCTTCAATAGTCTACAATTTCATTCAAATCGCCCAATTTTTCAGGATACGCGACAGCGTATCGTCCAAGTTAATATTTGGACGAAGCTATCGTGTATGATATTCACCACTACTTACCCTTCACCACTAAAGCTTTATTTTTTTTATGAGAACTAGGGGGCTTCGACCCCCCCCCCCTCCCCTGGGTAGTAGTTACGAAAAGTAGTAATAAGGAATAATAAATAATCCCATAAAAATAACAATAAAATTTTGAAAAAAATTTTTTTGCATTATTTCGTTAACTTCACTGGTTTGGAAAAATGCTATGGATAATGCTTGGATAATCAGGTTTCCACAGCTCAGTGAGTCTCGTAGAGTAAGGCACCAATGATATTTTTCTCCAGGGACGGAGGCTCAATATAATCCTATAATGTAGGACCTATATTTCCAGGGAATAGCAATTCTCATCTCATAGGGTTTTTCAGAAACCGCGCCAAGTACGTAGGTCCCGATGCTTTTTTTGAACATTTTTTTTATTTTCGATTATCCAGTGGTATAACTTATTATTTCCCTGATCTCAGGGTTGCACCATTGGACAACTCTTGGTGTAATCCATGGAGGAATTCTAACTGATTGAAATAAAACACATAATTAGCTCGTAATCTGTAAACGACTCCTGCGGCAATATACTTTCTGATCCTGAAGTATGATTCTGGATGCAGAACTATCTAAGCTAAATCCACGTTAGGATGGAAAACCGCGCCTAGTACATTGGTTCCGACGCTTTTTTTAAACATTCTTCTTTATTTTCGACCAAATATCAATATCAGCGTTTTTAGCATAAGCGTTGTATTCAGAGTGGTAGCTTCATAACTACGGCAGTGTATTTATGCATGTTTGGCGTTCTTTTTTATTTTTAGCATTTAGCATTTTGGTTTTTCCAAACCAGTGAAGTTAACGAAATTATACAAAACACAATCCATTGAAACGTGGACTTGACCATTTTTTTCAATTTTTTTTTTATTTTTATGGGATTTCAATCATTTTTCCGAACCAAGAGAAAGAAACTTCTAGCATTCAGAAGCTCCATATCAAACTCTGCTACGTCGGTAACAGAGAATTTGATAATTTGTCAGGGTAAACCGATCGACTGAAAGTGAGAGCATATAAATTTGTCCGCACAAAATTTTTTTTTTGCAAGCGATTTTCTTCGGTTTTTATAATTAATAGTTGATGAATAAATTCATTTTGTAGTTGTTCGGTATTTTTTTTTTAGCTTTTAAATTTGGAAAATGTTTTTCATCAATATTAAATCTTTATTCATTTCAAAAATAGAATAATTCTTTTTAAATACATTGCGAATTTCTGAATTATAAATTCACCGCCATATTAATAGCCAATCACAATATCGCATGATGATAAAGTATGTATTACACTACACTGTTAGCAATCGCTGAACCCATTGATGGAGATAATCGAAACGGGAGAAATGTGCATGATAGCTCGTTGCTATGTGCATATCTTCGTTAATATTCAACTAATTGAACCGATAATTGAATCGGTGGAAAGCTAATACGCGATTATTATGATGTAACTAAGACCAGTTTTCATCTAAATGCTCGCATAAATCTATTATTTAAAAAAATGGATTGGCGGTAATGGAAGGGGAAGTTGTGTGGTGTATATAGATACTTGTTAGCTCTCGGTGACGTTTTGCGCGTGATCGGAGTTCAAAACGTGTACTTGGCCTCTACGCTACCGCATATCTCAATAAATTGAAGAGAATCAGTGATGTAAACTATCATTTAATAAGTTTTGAAAAGAAGCTGACTTCTAAGTAATTTTGGTGGAATTTACCATTGGGTTGCTAGGGAGGGGGTTATTGCTATGGAAGAAGTTGCTATGGAAACGGCTGCTAGGGAGGAGGGGAGGGGGTTGCTAAGGTTGCAAGGGGGGGGGGGGGGGGTGCTAGGAGGGTGCTGAGAGGGGGAGGGCTGAAAATTTTTCGCATCAGGCGACACTACTTTTTTATTATATAGAGAGAAACGCGTGAACATCTGAAAAAGTCATCCTTGGATTTATAATATAATTCGAAGATCACCTTTTTAATACAGTTTTTATTTAATTTTTTAACCGTGCTAATAAAAAGTTTCCCCTCTGCCTATGGTAAATAAAAAGTCAAACTTTCACAATTTTTATCTCTAAAAATGTTAAGCGTTATTTCTTGCTTTTGTTACGTTGGTAATCACCCTATTGGCTATGCTGATATTGATGGCGCGCTAAACTGCTACAGGAAATTTAATAAAATAATGATAAACTAAAGGTTTTGAAGAAATACGTCCAAGTCAATGTTTACAATAATTTTATAGTTGAAGAATCTAATGAAATCAAAACGATAAACAAGTAGGATTATTTTGAAACAATCTGTCGTGATCTACTATGTTATAATGGTTGAGTATACGGAATAGTATGGGCTATATAAGCCGATGATTATTGATTCATCTATACACGTCCGAATATAACAATACTCATGAATCAAATAAATTATTATTGATTTTTCGACTTAATCAATATTGATTACACATTATTTTCATTGTTATGTTTAATTTGATACGAATACTCAATAATGGATTACTTCATTAATTATCATTAATAACGATGATGAGAAATATTTATAGCAAATACTAGTAGTAATATTATTATTGATATTAACTATATTGGGTATGCCACACTTGAAGCTTAGTCGAGCCTGATAAAGTGTGTTTAAAATTGACCGTACTCCGTCATGCTTTACTCACATCTCGGTAAAACCTGATCCGGCGTAACGGACAATTACCTTATCCGGCATGGCATGTTTCAGCCAGATCACAACCTGATATAAAAATCATACGGTATGCCCTGGCAAACTTTATATAGCCCCATTCCTGTCCTGATCAGGATTGCCTGGCCCCGGGTCACCTGATTTTTAACCAATCTGGCCTGGGTATGACGCCAAGCTTGCCACACAAAATTTCTAGTCGGCTAGACCTACCAATTTCTAGTCTACAGTAAAAAGATTTTTGAAAGGAACAGATAAGCCGGAAAAAGTCCATTAAGCGATTATAACGACAGGTGACTGCGACGGTAGGATCAAAGTACCCAAATGTGACAGTTTGACTGTTGTTCGATAGATTATGAACGAGTAAAAGGGAACTGGGTTATCGATATTATCTAGTCTGGGTCATTAATGAAGCTTGTACTAGAAAGGTATTAGAGATGGGGGATACCTTCGAGGAACGCGCAATGCTGGGCATGTTGACGTATCGATTACCTCGAAATTGCCACTTCCACATCCAACCGCTTTGATACACTGTAGTCCCGATCAAATCTATTTGTGAATATCGACATCACCGGATATTTCATTATATTCTTTCTCTCGTCCTATATTTGATACGTTTTCCCCGCTGATTGACGTCACAGATTTTTTTTCAGAATTATCAGATGCATTAACGAATACTGGCACAGTCTCCGTAATTTATTTCGTGCCAATGGAATCGCTCACAGCAGTGGAAAATGATATTTCACTCCATTTTTCTTCCATCGAGGCAGAGGTATTTTCCACGATCCTATCAGTTTCTCAGTTATACCTGTTACTAAAAAAAATGAGTTCAAGGTTGACTCGTCAATTATCGGATAAATATCACTGACATTATTTTTCTCGTCATTCCAGAGCGTCATAAATTAATTATTATAACAGGGTAATTGCAAAAAATTGTGAGTAAAAATACAGTAATTAGATTTTCAGCTACTCATCGATGACTTTTTTCTAATATTCATTGAACTCATTTGAAATTACAATGGCGTTATTTTTTCTGCGAGGCAAAAATAATTGTGGGAGTACGAGAAAAAAAGCGTTCTCAACGACAATAAATCACTTCAAAATCGTCAAAACGGTTGTCGATCCGGGCTCGAATACCCACTCGAAAAAATCATAACAATGGAGGAAGTTTCATCAACGCTCATCATTATATCACAGTAAAAATGTATTCTACAAAGGGAGGAAAATATTTCTCGACAAAAACATTACATAAACAAAAATATTGTCGACAATAATTCAAGCGTTTTATTCCACCCATCTCAGGCGAGGTAAACATTTTTTTTTCTCCACTTTTTGTGGAATTGAAATACTCAGGGGAGCGAAGATAATTAACGTGAAAACTTTTTCCGGGAGTGGAGAAATACGAAACAAAGTGGAGAAATAAAACGCTGAAAGAGGTAAGAGAATATGTTCAGTTTACGGTTACCGAGTAGCAGCAAATATAACACAGTATAGAATTTCGAAGTGACATGTAGTGCTCTCGTTGAACTAGAGAGGTCACACATCCACGAATAGATTTAAACGACTATGGTGACGACTGAAAAATCTATATATTCGTGTTTTCGTTCAAGTTGTGTACGAAAACTTTTGGACATTGTTCAACATCTTGTAATCACGGTCTCCACCTTTGGGCTTGAGACTAGTAAGAATGCAGGGTAGTCGACCAATTTCAAGTTTCCTCGTTTCGGCGTCAGCTTGTGCCTCCGGAATGTCACATTTACTTCCTTGAATTTTTTTTTCATTTCCTTGTTTTTTTTTTAGAACTCCTGTTATCCAGGAATTTACAAGACCACCGGCAAAAGTTGTACCGACTAATGAAGTTGTGGGAGACTCAGAGTAACAAGATGCTTCTGGGAAATATAGTCCTTCAATAGGGAAATTACAAGGTGAGTATGGCGATGAGAGAGTATCATAATTTGTTTCGGGACCAGTGTTTGCCAATTTTTTAATTGGAGATTAATTTTTAATTTTATTAGTTGTTTTTGAATGGGCCAAAAATATTGGCAAACAATGTTTCTTCTGAGGATCTCATTCTCTTTTAAAAAATGAATGAAACATTAATTTACCTCCTAATATTCACAAACTGAGGAGCCCCCAAATCCAGTCTAAACTAATGAACTTTGTAGTCAGGTTAACCGTAACAAGCTATTCCGCTAAATATGTTTGCCTGATAATATGAGAGCATGTGCTAGCATTGTTGACTATTATGAAAACATCATATTCTCTCTAATTAATACATAATCCCCGGAACTATTCCATCCGTCGAAACCCGTACAATAAGTTTCGAAAGTTGGTCGGAAACAAGCTACAATCTGCCATGTTAATGATATGAAAATAACCATAGAATACACTAACAAATATTATTTCAATCAAACAATAGCACCCACATCTATCGACAAGCATGAATATTCCAGAAAATTTTATGAGCTGCAGTAAAGAACTCCTGAAGCGCTGATTTACGAGGGATTTTGGTCGACCTTATTCCAAAGTAATTCTCCACTAAAATCCATCCAGTATTCCACTGGTGTAAAAGGCTTTGGCTCACTACAACTGCTGTGACGCCTATCGAAATCATGTTCCACTCGATATACTTCTCCACATGTTGCAGATATTCGTCCGAGAACTAGAAACTTGGATGCAGTAGCTCGGGTTCATACCTGCAGGCTATAATTATATACAGTCCAACTATACTCGGGAGTTGGCCAACCCTAAACTGCCGGCCCCATCTGCATCTAAAGCCGAAAACATCAGGTGGCCAACTGCTACAGCCTGTTATTACCCATCATATTGATGCTGACATTGTCAAACGTACCATGTGACAGGCTATCTCAAACTGCTTCTTTGTTCACTGCCTCGGGGGTCGAGAGGGAGGGAGAGCGAGACAAAAAAATTGGCAGTTCTCTCTATTCTGTTTCCATTCATCACTCTAACAAGTACCAAAAATTTCCCCCCTGTATTTTTCCTTCCGCTATTTCAATCTATTTTCTCCGCTTTTGTTTCACTCTTTTTTTCCACCGATGGCTATGTTTACTCGGAGAATCAATGGACAACAATAGAATGGCGAATCCAGGACGTTGGGAGATGTTTTTTTTTCGTCCATTTAGAGGGAAGTTAGAGATTAATTGGTACGGAGTCATCTCGTACGGAAGTGTGGGAGAATTTTTATCTGAGATATATATCGAATTGATTAGGGGCGGGCGGGGGTCAAACTTCATAGGTCTATGAATCCTTATGTCGTGATCGATCAAATACCAATATTGCTAAAGATTCGCTATTCTTTTCTCATCAAGAATCACCCTCTCTCCGGCTATTGAAATCGTTCTCATTTCCATTGGCAGAAACGACCGTTGATTTTGATCTTTGAAATTGAAAATTTTTACGTTATTTTAATGGCTGCAAAGTTAGTTGGTATCCCATGGTAATGTCATCTCATCATTGAAAAAGAATTTCTAAAAAAAGAATATACTGTAAAGACTCCCTGATATGAACCTCATATCCCACCACAGGCAATTATTTAAAAATAATTATTTTCTTCATTAAGAAGTCTCGTTAAATCCTTACCTATGGAAATTCTCCTCCCTTCATTATCCAAAGTGATCCTCGATTTTTTCAAAGTTACGAATTTTACCATCATTCTAATGTCTCCAAAGTTCGTAAAAATCCACCATTTGTTCGTGAAAAATACAGTTTTCTCAATTATCCCCGAAAACCATCATTTCCCCCCAAAAGTTCTGATTGTGAGTTTAAGAACATAGTTGCCCAAGTGAGCGAGTGTTCCTCCCTTTTTCCCACCATCCCCGGTATTTAGTGATCATTTGCCTCATCTCCCTCCCCTCAACTTCTCAAGAAAATTCATCAACTGAAGACGTTTTTGTTGAATCTTCCCCGCTCCATGAAAATTACACCCGTCATTTAAGTAAAAACCAGGTGGATAGAAATGGTAAAACCGTTGGATCCATTATCGTAACTTTCGTCGGTGGAAGATCAGGGCTGAATGCACCCCAATGTACATCCCAACTGAGTCTGTTCCAGGCACGTCACGAGTGCTGGATCGAAAGTGGGTCACTCGGTGAGAGCGATTGGCGCGTTGCAAGCACCGAGGAATTACACTTGGATTCATTCGCCCCCTTTTTCTTCCGGTGGGTTCTTACTCATGAATACGTGGCTCATTAGCATTCAATTTCGTCGGTATGACGCTCAACTCGCGGAGATAAATACAAATAGAAAATGCTAGTGTATTTATTTACTGGGTGAAAACGTTGTACTTCACTTATATTGTGAATCCGTTTAAATCCTGTTATGATGGAATTGTATGGTTACAACACATCATCCACTTGAGGATAATGGATTCGAGATAATGGCGAGGATAGATAATTTTCGTATCTGCCCGGAGGTTTGAATGTCTCGTTAGCGTTCGCACACCCTCAAATGCTGACGAGAGCAATTCAGACGCCGGGACATTGGTTGCCAGTGTTGACGCGCGGGGAGTGTAGTGTGATGACGCTACCGCCAGGGGGCGAGCCTTTGAGCGTGTGTATGCGTTTCAAAGGAGGTGGCAGATTGGGGGGGAGATGTTTGCTGACTGTCAGGTGGTTGATGTAATCCTGGGCTGAGCTTACGAGAATTGGAGGAGGGAGGTAATTGATACGATGATGATGATGATGATGATGATGATGATGGTGGTGGTGGTGGTGGTGGTGGTGGTGGTGGTGGTGGTGGTGGTGATGGTGATGGTGATGGTGGTGAGGAGATTTTACCATTTTGAATGCCAGATGGACCTTTCTTCATGACGAAAAGAAACGAAGCTTCTCGCCTGTCGGAAATTTCGAACAGAATGAGACTCTTCCCTCAACTTGTTCCATAATGCTCAGAATGAAAAGTGGACGAAGGGTAGTTGAAGCCCAACAGCGACGCAAATAAAAATCATGCTGTCACAGCCAAATACCCACCACCGAATTAATTGATATTCCCAATTTCAGTCAAATTCTCTTCAATAAATCACCAACGAGCCAAAGGATCTCCTGCTTCCAACCGCATTGACACATCCCATATGCCCACAAATTTTCCGCATTCTCATAATTCCCCACACTTCACCATCCAACCAGCATGTGATGTGATAGAACTAGTTTTCGCATAGCTTAATTTTGGTTTCCACTTTTATATGAAATATTAATGCCCCCAATCCCCCTGTTCACACTGACAAAATTAGCCAGGAGGCTTTCGATATAGTTTTAAACTCCTCTTGAAGTCTCCCCTGACGTTATATTCATCCTTTCTCTCTCATTTTCAATGGATTTCGGTGGAGTGTAAACGATGGAATACGCCGAGAATAGAGACAAACTGGAGTTTCTGCTTTTGGCACAGCTGTGAAATCCATCCCTCAACAGGGACATGTATTTCCCATTCTGGACTGTCGAATATTTAGAGTCTGGGCTCTTAACTATTCATCAATGACACACGGGCAAAACTGCCCACGGATTACTAAAACCGTTACACAACAATAGTCAGTGTTAGGTATTGTCATGTTTCTGGTTACAGCCATTCGTCAATCAAAGAGTAGAAGAAATTTTTCTCCTTTGAAAAATACTTTCGAGTAACATCTCTTGTCTCACTTCAGAATTCACGCCTTTTCCTGAGACAATTTTCAAGAAAACAACTTTTACCATTGACAAACCATTCGAATTGACTTCTGGATTGACGTTTACTCCTGCGAATTGACGACATCCCGGAAATCACTGACACCGAACAAGATAAAATAAAAGAATTCATTCCTTTGACACGTTGTGCACACATTCACAAGATGTCTCTCACAAACCCGGTGTCTTCAGTATGCATAGGGTGCCAACCGTCGCCTTAAAAGGAAGAGTTTGGTACTGTAACGTTAACGTGCAGCCATATCTTAGAAGGAAAATAGTTTTCTTATACCTTTGAGAAATCCCCTTCCATCCCCTCGCCCGATCCCTTACGGAGTTTGAACCTTACTGTGAATCTGTGTTGAGGTGTTCGACGCACAGAGCCATGAGTCAAGGACTGGGGGTTGGAAATATCACAAGAATGTCTTTTCTTCATACTCAACTTTTGTAAAATATTCTCCTTTGAATATTTGAAAAATAGCGAAGAATTTGTCATCCAACAGAGAATGGAGTGAATAGCTGCATGCGAAAACCTTTTGCACGCATGAGAAAGAGGTTTGAAAATGATTCCTTTCAGTTCACCTAAATAGTTCACAGGAAGTGGTGAAAAATAAATTTACCCAAAGAATCGTCAAAATTCACTACAATTTACCCACGATTTTCGAATCACCTATTCACTTTTAATTAGCGATCCTTTCCTGCCTCGGATTTATTAATTTCCCGCGTTTTAATTTCTTAATCCAAGCATTCATTCTCTACCCTCGTCCAGCAATTATGAAGATGAGGAGCATAAATGTAAGCCATAATAGTCCCTCAAGAGCCACGTGCTGATTGCTTCAGCTCTCCAGGTACACTTCGGCTTGAAAAAAAATCCTTTAAATCCTCAGTGACTTATAAACTCACGGCAATTAAATTCCCTCGTCCACCTGTAAAAACCGAGTAATAATTCTTCACTCCGATTCCAGTGATAAAAATCCATCGTAAAAACTTGGAAGAGCACAACAAAAATAACTTCGTGAATCATAACGCCAATTTATTCAAACTCTACTTCTAATTCATTCGTTGTGCGCTATAAAACTAATCCACAGTCAAAATTGCCAAATATTTTACGAAAAAAATACATCTCTCCATTCTTATAAACAATGTTCTTTAAGCCATTCGTTCTCTGTTATGTTAATCCGCGACTTTTAGTTGATCGCGCATATTAATCATATTAAATCATCTTTTTTCCTCAACTTTTGCTATCATTTTTTTTTCATGAATAATTCCTACGCAAAACAGGAAGGGGGAGAATGGTCAGGGTCCGGCCGTGTGAAATCAATGCAATAAAACATTGGATATGCGAACCGAGGGAATTCAGCGTTATCCAGTTAATGCCTCGCAGCGTGCCCCCACCTCCTGTCTCACGGGTCCCCCGATCCCCACTCCCTTCGCCGAGTCGTGTCGGCGGCCGAGTCGGCACGACGCCGACAGCCTGCTCTCTCTCTCCCCTCCCTTTCAGAGCCGTCCCCTTTTAGCCGCGGTGTTGGTACGTTGCTCGTAGATCATTACACGACTGCTCCCAAGCCGAGTACCCCACTCTAGCGCCATGATTTCCATATTTATCATCGCTGGTACCTACTATACAGAGGTACGCGCGTTGTTTTCACAATGAGTGGGAAAAGCCCCTGGTGTGTGCACACCTCTGGCGAAGATCAGATGTCCCTTCCACTCATTGGTCTGACTCCTGATATCCTTATCCACTCGTCAGAGATAATACGGCGTTGGTTATACGCGACGCGTACCATTTATCATTCATTTGGTGAACGTTTTGGGGGGAATTATTGTTATCTGTGGAGTGATGGGGACATTTCGAGAGGGGGGAGGGGACTAGATTAGGGGAGGGCTGATCTCGATTTTATGACTGAGTGTTTTGGTCTGAACTGAACCATCATAGAAGAAATCCAAAGTGTGAATTTAGGTCGTGACCAAAATTAGCGACTCACTGTGACTAACAGACTTATTAAGTCTTGTGACTGTTGGATTATTAGGTTTTTCCCTGAGCAAAAATTCACTGATGAACTTTTTTTTTTTTTTTTTATTTGAGCATTTTAAGCCAGTTGGCTTACGCTGCTGTGATATATAAAATTACAGAGGTATAACAATGTTATTTGACACTTAT
>JAPYZN010003627.1:0-10401 GCA_030522865.1 Psyttalia lounsburyi | reverse complement strand
AATGGAAGAATATATTGTTGTATATTTGTACGGAAAAGTTTTTTGACCCGTCATAAGTTGTTTCAAAGCAGGAATGGATGTTAAAGGACCTATTCTTATATAATTCTGTGTTTTTTCCAGTGGTTCAATTATTTATTTAATTATAATATCACCAACAATCATTTATATGTCTCTATGTATATTGTCTTATCAGTGACATAATACTGAAACTAATGGATTTAAAAAACGCAATAAGACTATTTTTCTCTTGAACGTGTTAAACGGGGGTATGCGTTGACTGATGGACTCGTTGATACTTCCCAGTGTCCTCGACACTCTGTAGCAGTCCCGGTCCCATATATATTCGCTCGTGGGGTCTTAATAATTGATGTTATTAATCAATAAATATATTGATTGAATTTATTAATTTATAAAGGGCCCATTCTTACATAATTCTTTTAATAAAAAAGGACCTCTTATTTTATTTTCAGAACCTCATTTATTACAAACATAATAAAGAAAATTGAGCGGTACATAGGAGTCCGGTTTCTACGTTAACGTATGTTAACACATGAAAAACTTATTCTAAAACAATTATTATGTTATAAAGAAAGTCATTTTGCAGAAAATTCACATGAAAATGAATATTTTCTAACAAATATGCTGCACTCATTAAGAAATTACATTAAATTTGACTTTTCTCGCTTTTAAACATAATTTATTCTAGAAATCACAATTTTTTCTTTTTTTTATTAATATTTGGAACGAGAACCCTACCAAGTGGTCGTGCGCTTGGCTTTTGGTTTCGGTGACGATGAGCTCGACTTTTTGAAAAATGTCTTGAGGTTATCCCTGATGTCAAAAAATTTGTCGCAATTCATTGACAGCTTCACCACAGAAGCAGAACAACGAAGCATTATTAACGACAGCATTATTCTGATGTAAAACTGCACATTCCGCGCAACTGTATACATGGTTGCAAGGTAGAGCATTGACGTTTGATAACCTTTGCTCTCAGAACAGACATCTATAGTTTGCTAAAAGTTCATAATAACATATTAAGAAAACAGAAAAAATTGAAACTGTGTAAACGAAAATATACTTTTCTGCTCCATCAGAATACTTACCGACATTCTGAATATCACGAGTGTCACTGTCAATGAATCCATCTACATCATTTATGTTCGTCAATGAGCGATTGTTCAATACTCCTAGATAGGCTATTGCACAATTCAGGAACGATGAGATGTTGAATGTGTTGATAGTCAGAAAATCCCAAGCTTTACGTATAGCTTGCTGAAAGGCATTAGCAGCCGCCCGTGGATTTTCTCTTATCAGATAACCCATTTGCATCGAAGCGAATTCTCTTTTGGTCGTTATTACCAGGTCCCTCATAGACGCTAGAAAATAAGAACATAAAAATATATAAAATGATTTATGTCTCAGTAAAATTCATGGTCGTTTGCGGATCGGAGATATATTCTTCAATTGATTAATTTTTACGCACGAATGATCTCATCAGAATATCTGAATTACTTCTTTTAATCCGCATTTTCCCCTCATGAATTGTTAATCATTTTTATTGACGATGAACTGCATTGATACGCGCACCAACGCATGATGTTAATGATTGATATTTCTTCAATGACCCTTTGCATCGACGAATGATAATAATCTTCCAGAATAATGGCGAAAAACGGAAAAAATCTATAGTTTTATATTTTCGATCACCCCCCGCCCAATAATACTCTACCAATAATGGACAGTTTTTTACACGATTCTCAAATTCCTTTAAAGATTTGGTCTTCATAGCATTATATAAATTAATGCAATTTCAGAATTTTCAAAGCTCCGTATGATTTGCCAAATAATTGAATTTTTTTACCTGTAAAATCCCAAATTGACGAATGCCTGCCAAATTTCAAGTTCAGGACTCGATGCTACGCTTCCAGACAGTTATTAGTTCTGTGCCTCAAACCAAAAACACTCCACCTCTCTGGACTTTCACCCTGGATCCATTGTTGGCGAAAATATTTTATAAACTCTCTCCATTTTGGTTCGTGATACATCATTGTACGAATCAGCCAGTTAAATGTTATTTCAATCATGTGGGCAGGGAGCAACGCTAGGGCACATATTTTTCTGTATAAAATTTTCCCTCCTGGCCACTGGGAAATTATTTCAAGTGAGCCTAATTTTCGAGCCCTAGTATTCAGTGCCTGAAAAATGAATATAGAATTTCAGTTAGTAGGTATAACAACGCGACACAAGTGTGATTATACCTTGAGTAAGTGAAAAAAACATCTCTTGTGAGAGATCCCTGGATATATCGTGCCAATAGCCAAGGCAATTGCATTTTCGAAATCCGACATGATCAAGATTGGTTGAATGTGTGGTGCTAACTGACGGAAGTGCGAGAGTACTGCGTTGTATGATGGGGCACTTTTTCTTTCCATAAGCGCCCAGAATATTGGAATCGCCTGAAAATCAGTTGTGATTAAATAATTATAGATTAAACAGTGTAATTATATCACTTTTTCCGAAAATTAAATACGTACAGCATGATTTACTCCAGCCATTACCGTGAAAAATTGGTATGCCTTAGGTTTCGGTGGAGTGACTCTGAAGGAGGCATCCATGTATAAAATATCGGTATTTATTTGCTGCAGTAGGTTTCGCTCAAAGTAGATAATTGCGTATGAATTGTCGGCTGCTCGGATCATATTCACGTCGAGTCTCCCACCGTCCCATTCTGTGAAAACTGACCAGGTTGCCATCGCAAGTAAATTTAGGTAATGGAACCAAGTGGTCGGAACAGGAGGCCGTGTACTCCTTCTCCCTTTTTGCAATTTTGTTTTCAGTTGCAGCCAAGTGAGGTGAGTAGCAGCAATCGGATGTCTATTAAAAAAATATTAAGAGTTAATATACTATAGAAAATATGTTAATAATTGATTTCCAAGGTTCCTGAGGAAGATAGTGGTATTCTAGTTGAATTTTTTAATTTATTGATTGAATTTTTTTGCTTACTGGATGCTTATTTCATCATAGATTATTCTGACAGTTTCAGATCGTCTTGTTATTACTGCTTCGTAGAGACTATTCTCAAAATTGTATTTAATTTTGTCCAGAGGATTCGGCGGATGATTGTGAGTAACTGTAAGAGTTAATGTATCTCCTTGCAATTTTCCAAATGCACCACATTTTTTTTTACATCTCAGATGACTGAAACACATAATTTGAAAAAATCAATTTATAAAAACGTAGAGACAAGAAATATTTTGTCTTTTATTAAAAAACAATAGCTATATATACTGAAGTCAGCATCACTTTCAACATGAAATGCTACCCCCACCACCTCTATTTTGCGTATGATCGCATTACCCCACTCCTTCTTTTGATGTTAAAAGTTATGCTGACTGAACCATACTCTCGTGGAAATTCGTCGGCAGATTATGACGGAAAATGTCGGAAAATGTAAAATAACGACAAAAAATATAATAAAATTAAATATTTTTGAAGTGTTGTCATAAAATACCAGAACTTGACATAATTTGACATACTGTGACATAATGTAACAAATTTTCTACGATCATAGTTTCATCCAAAATAGTATATTTCGTAACAAGTGAAAAAAATGGTTTTGGGCGAGTGGGAGGTTTATATCACGAGCCGAAGGCGAGTGATATAATCCCACGAGTCAAAAACCACTTTTTTCACGTGTTACAAACAATATTTTTCATCACGCTGTGTCGGAAAAGTAACTTTTCAGTCACTCGACGCGAAGCGGAGAGTCACCGAAAAGTTACTTTTCCGTCACAGCGTGATGAAAATGTAATTTTATGTCAAGTTGAGATAATGTCAGAATATGACGAATTATGTAATTATCGGACCTATTATGTCATATTCTCACAGATTCTGTCAGAAAAAATATGTCAAATTGCGACATTTTCTGACAAACATCGATGCTGACAGTAAACACATTATTCTGACATATCATGACACATTCTGTCAAAATTTAACTAGAAGACACTATTTTTTACAGGAAATGGAATTTTCTGGACAAAATTTTTTGGTGTTTTGCTCGTGGATGTACCGATATCGCAACGGCGAGTTCGAAAGCTCGGTTCAAGGGGACAATAGTTCTCCGGTGGCTATTTCTCATTTGGCGCCCCACCGACGATCCAGTGGGGAAATATTTGTACCAATATCAATATACTCAATCAATTTTTTTCTTATTATACGAAAAAAATTTTTATTTCATATTAATTTTTCATGTTGTGTTTATTATAACTATATAAAAACAAAAAAATCTATATGAAAAATAGTCGTTTGATCACAAATATCGATGTTCAAAAGAATCGAAATTAGATTAATCTACCGCTGCAAACATCGATTTTTGGGAATGCAAAATCGATGGCTTCGATTAATCGATAAATGTCATCCATGCCTTCTCCTTTCGCGCCCCATCGGTTAGTCAGTCAGGAGTCAGGGAAGAGTAAGGTCCCTACGGTACAGCTTTTCTTTCTTGAAGGCGAGAAGAAACACGAGTGATTGGAAATCACAGTAAGGTAATTAAAAATTACAATTAAAATGAATTATTATTGAGTGAATTTTTATTGAGAGTCGAGTGTACGAAAAATTAAGCCGGCTTCCCGATAAAACGCACGATTAAGGTCCGGATGTAATAGTTCGATATCTGGAAATACCTGTGATTAATTACAAGGTAAATAATTGTTTAATTGCAAGCAAATATAATCTATCCGACCATTGTTCGCAATTCATCCTACCCCCTGGCACCGAGCATTAAAAACATTTGCAATCATTTGCGAATAATAATCAAATTTTACCGTCGAAATACAGTTCTTATAGTTGGACCTCAGCGTTGATGATTCACCGGAGAGAATGTAAACAAACCCTTTGTCCTTCGCCACGCGCGAACAGTATCACCAAAGCGTGTTTACATTTTTTCCCTTGAAATACATCGTCGTCTAATAATACTGGACTATTTGGTTTTTTTTAACAAGCCTAGCTCTGAATTCCTGATCAAACTCATCTATGTCAATCTCCTGCGAAAAACTCGCCTAACTCGTACAAAATTTAAAAAAATCTATGAATGAACGTTGATTAAATAGCGTTTAGCAGATTTAGTCAACGCATATTGTACCTATATTGAGAGATTCTTTATTTAATTTTAACAAGGAGATGGCCGTATTCAGTAGACATGTGCACAAACGCCTATTACTTTTACAAGGCAGATCCAGTGGGGGCTACAGGTATAGGAGGGGACCACAACTTGCACGTGGGTGGAGGTGAGTACAGTAGACTCTCCGTAACTCTCCATGCGCTTAGAGGAGAAGCCCTCTTGCCGGCCGGTGTGCACGCGCTTTATTATGGCGGCAGGGTTGGGAAGGTAAAACCTCTTGTATTTGACCAAGTTTTTGCCCTGTTTTTACCTTTTTTACCACAAGGAGGTCAATTACTAGTTTTATACTCTATACCGTAGAAAACTCCAATTTTCAGGGTACGACCTAACCCTGTTAAAAACTTTAGAAATTTGAAGAATTTGAAACTTGAAAATTGTTGAAATAAAAGATTTAATAATTATGAGATTGAATTTTAAAATTATAAAATTTTGTAATTGGAATTTGAAAATCTTTTTATTGTGAAATTTAAATATTTACAAATTTATGACTTTAAAAATTATGCAATTAACCAATTTTAAAATGGTTCGGAATTCCGAAAATTTTCAATTTTTAAGTTTTCAAAATTAAAATATGTATAAATTTTAGAATTCCAAAATTATGAAATTTTCCATGGTTTGGAATTACGAAAATGCTTTATTCTGAAATTTCCAAAATTTTTAATCTTCCATTTAGCAATACTTGAATTTTGGAATTCTAAACGTAAAATGTTGGAATTTATAAATTCAATTATAGAATTTAAAACTTGGAAAAATTTGAAATTTTGAAAATATACAATTTTCTCATTAGAATTTTGAAATTTTAACATTTCTGGATTTACAATTCTTAGTGTTTTCAAATATTGGAATTTTGAAAATTAAGAAATTAAAAAATTGGGAAATGGAATGTTGAAAGTTTGAAATTGAAATATTTACAAATTTTAGAATTAAAGAAGCAGGGTTGTAGCCTAAAAGACAGAAGTCATGTAACGGTTATTTTTTATACTTTTCTTTTTTTTTCTCTCGCTCTCTATCAATTTGATTGGTAATAAGCTCATGCTCATGTACAGTATAATCATCAATTATAAAGTAATGTGATTATCATAATTGAAATCTAATAAAAAACGTCTGGAAATATCTAGATTGAAAATATATAGTTGAAAAAAGACTACTCCTGTCAAAAAAATCCAAGAAATCCAAGTAAAGAAAAATTCAGTTTTTTTATATCTTGTTAATTGTAAACACTTTTTTTATTATAGGCGTCTTATCTGTTTTAAGAAGGGATGCCCTGGTCTAGCTAAGCGGAAGAGAGGACGAGTTTTGGTTACTCGTATTCATAATCATCGTCGCAAACCAGAATATGCGATTATCGATCGACTAGAGATTGGGCTCTTGAGACTAAGCGTTAATTGTTTTGCAAAAGCGAAGAAGATCTATCGAGATGTAATTAGAGATAATGAAGAGGCTGCTAGACACTGTCCATTTGTTCTTTTTCAGAACAAAATTACTCATTGGCAAAGAAAGCACACGGTACTTTCCCCTTTTGACGATTTTCATCGATTCGACATGCACGTTGCTGGACGGCGTACCATAAGAGAATATGATGGAAGACAGCTGCATATAATATCAGTCCCTATGATAAATGCGAGTGACATTGGTATCATTGGAGACAAAGGCATCCTGGATCCCATCCTCGAACATGTGTTGGAGCTCAGAGTCGACACCAGCAAATCTTTAACACCAAATGGCATGGCGGTAGTCGAAACCGTGACATTTTCTCTTGTCGATGCTAACGCTGTGTTTACGATTGTGTGGGGATTTCTGCCTAATGTGGAGGATGAAGCTTACGATAGGCTTGTTGTAAGAGTCAAACAAGAATTCTTGGCACAAGTAAGGATCAGCAAAATTGTCACAACCTTGGACTCTGGCCTGTATGAGACTCTTCGCAGATCGTTCCCAGGCATCCCTCTCGAGATTACTTTCACTGAACACGCCAGAGAATTGATTCTTGCTGCGAATTTTCTGCACGTCGATATCCAACAAGAGCCAATGCAGATCATCATTTCCAAATTGATATGTGCTGCCTTGTCTCCTGACATTGTCCAGTCTGTTATCCACCTGTTATCCCTACTAACAGATGAGTTGAGGGCACGAGTGACAATTCTCTTCGAGTATTACCGTGACTCATGGATCAATGGGGTAACAATGGAGGTTTTTAATTTCCACAGGAAGGAAGAAAAACTTTTGGAGCCCAAGAGGTCACCCTGGTACCGGCTGGAAGCACTATTGAGAGACACAGATAAAACCATCTGGGACTGGATGAAAGCCTTGATCCAGCACCAGGAGCAAGCATCTTCTGATCTCCAAAAGTTCCTGACAGGCCGACGTTTCACGGTCACGCCACGTCTGAAACCAGTGGTCCGCCTAACTCAGTTAAGAAATGCTTGGGACGCCTATGAAAATTTTGAAAACTATAGTTATCCAGAATTCTGGGCAACAGCAAGCTTATTGATCAAGGAACTGATAGACAATCTCATCTTCCAGAATTCTGGGGAAGTCAGCAACCGCCGGCTTCTGCAAGGAGAAAATCGAGAGGGCATTGTCGCTGATTTTATTGTAGCTGATGGTCTTGCCAATGAAGAATTACTACTAAGGCAAATTGATGCCAGGGCTATTAATAATATGAATTTTCAAAGGAGAAGACCTGACCCCATGGAACTTGATGATACTAGGTCCATTCCTGATTCAGATCAAGAGGTGGATACAGACGATGAATTGGACATCTTGATACAGGCTGCACGGATACCCTTTGACCCAGAAGCCCTTCGACAGCATCAGGAAGCTCAAGGGGGAGTTAACCAGCCTGCAGCAGCAGTGCCAGGAGGCCCAGGAATAGAAGTGGGGCGCCAGCTTCCAGGAGGCGACGATTTCCAGGGGGAAAATCCAGCTGCAGTTGTGGCTGCTGGCAATTTCGCCGCACTAGGGCCAGCAGACCGCCGGCCGGTCATTGAACGTCAGATCCCAGAGAACGGTGATGGGGTCAATAATCCGCCTGCAGAAGAACCAGCCGAAGATGGCAATTATAGATGTTATTATTTATCAACATATTTCTCCTGCTTTTAAGTGTTGATCGCACTCTCACATAATGTATGCTTTTTCTAGATTTAATGTGTTCTCACTCTTCTTTGCACTCACTCTTCTTCGCACTCTTCCGATTCACGTTGAACTCTCCGGACTGTCTTCTACTGGATTTTCAATTATGTTAACGTCTCTACAAATTCAAATGCTTGTAATGTGTTTTTTTTAGTTTATTCGAAAGCGTTGTTGCTAGTTTTCCACTTGTTTTTGTTTACAGAAGATCCACTGCCACAATTAGATATGGAATGTCCAGTGTGCCGCATGAGACAGGTCGATCGTGCGTTTGTTTCATGTGGTCATCTATTTTGCGCTCCATGTATTTCTACCTTGAGACAAAACGCTGTAGAATCGGAAAGAATTTTCAAGTGTGCCCTCTGTAACGTGCCAGTCACCCAAGTTTTGAGAGTATTCATTCCCCAGATATGAAAAGCTGGGAGCTATGCACGTTTTTTTTTATATTTCGTATTGAAGTTTGAGTATGGAAATATTTTTAATGAAAAACAACTGACATAATATTAGTACAATAACTTCCTATTTGTTCTACAATTTTTTTTACTCTTCTGGAAATTTCACAGAATTTTTTTTAACGTTCTTAAGGGGAGACTCCGGTGAAATTCTGAATTTGCCTACTAATAGATAGGAATTCTTCATACCTTGTACCCTTCTTAGTTATATATAAGAACACAAAATTATTACAAAAAAATTAATTGTTTGTTGTTAATTTTCACTCTAGATGGAAAAACACGCTTCAAACGTAAATCAATAGAGACAGCTGGTATTGTAGGCGCCCCGTGTCAGAATTTATTAATTAAGGAAAAGAAGTGAGCAAATCAATTAGGTACTGGGCTACCTTTGACCACCATTGAATTTTGCACAAATTTATGCATTGAGTTTTCCAAAATATGCACCCCGTTTATGCATCCCGCTGACTTGAGGTCAATTTTTTTATTGTTCATAATTAATTTATTTTTAATACCAAAAAGCTAAAAATACACTACCTTTAACCACCTTCGAACCACCAAGCGATTGCAATACTCCAAATTTGCATACCTCCACCTCCCCCGCTAGCTATAGGTAGCTTTGTCATAACCTAATGAGAAAATTTCCTCCGGAATGTAAATCACCTAGTCACGTCATTACATTTATTCAATAATGAAAATTATAGTATAGGAACTCACGAAATTCACCCGGCAATATTGATTGTTTAAATTAACGAAATAACGGGATTAGAAAATTTATTTGCTCCAAAACAAGGACCTCGTGCGCATTACACTCCCTTTCCAGGAACACAATATGGCGACAAAAGCAAAAAGTGAGGGTATGACGCGCATTTGTCCTCCGCCCTATGAATAGTTAATTATGGAATTCTGAACAATTATGTTTATTATTGGCATTCAGTTGTATTTTACCATTATTTACCATGAAATTCTGCATCAGATAAGTGCTTTCTTTTTTAAAAAAACATACAACCCGCCGCTAACAGGAGGTGGTTTAAAAGAAAAAATTAATTTTGTTTAAACAAAACATACCAAAGTGTGTAAAATACAATACCATAGTTTTCCATCGGATTTCCAAGCCATACCATTTTTTTAAAATTCGCTTACAACCCCCCGCTAACAGGGGGTGGTTTTTAAAAAAAGTCAATTTTGTTCAAACAAAGCATACCAAAGTGTTAAAAACATAATACCATAGTTTACCATCGGTTTTCCAAGCCGTACCAAGTTATTTTTTTCAATTATCTCACAACCCGCCGCAAACGGGCCTGAACCGCCAAAATCATCGAGATACGAACCGCTCCCTCATTTCGATTCCATACTTCGTGCAATCCCAACATGCAACCAACTTCAAGTGCTGTACGAACTACTTTGGACGATTGTACATCTACTTGTGCTACGAAACTCAACTGAGCACCCTAACGGACCCGTCGATTCAAATTCGACTGACTGTCGATTCTAAGAATCGCGTGACCCGCTTAGTCGATTGCCATTCGATCAATGGTCGATTGGGATGTCGAGTGTAGGTAGCTTAAACGACCTACAATCAAGTTTCCTGAAAGTCGATTGCGAGTCGATTCAAGCTGGGCATCTGTTGGAATCGAGTCTCAA